>JAVXUP010004230.1:35000-37424 GCA_033070095.1 Escallonia herrerae | reverse complement strand
GCCTCGCTGGCGCCAGGAGCTTGGTTAGACAGCGGTGTCATCTCGCACTACGTGCAAATTCTGAGGCGAAGGTGTCGGGAGCATCCAAACATCGGTCCGCGCGTGTTTATCTTGGATGCTTTTTTCCATCAGCTCCTAGTACAAGAGTGGCACGACTGGGGCAATGCAAGGAAGGGGAGAGGCATGGCCCAGTGGAAACCGTCCCCTAACCTACAAGCATATCTTGCTAGGGATAGTCCAGTGAGCGCAAGTGTTGCCGACGTGTTTCTAATCCCCTTTTTAGGGAATGCCCACTGGTACTTGGTTTGCTACGAACCATTACAGAGCACGGTTTCAGTCGTCGACAGTCTCTACGACGATACCGACGTGATGCCTGTGATTGATATGTACCGAGGCATAGGCCAGTTGGATGCCATGGTAAGATCCTGTTTCCTTCTTGTTGTAACTTGCATATTATAAAACTGATTAATCTTATTTTGCTAGCTATGTTTAATGCTTATTATGGTTCTCGCAGAATCTTTTTGCTGCCCTGGTCAATGGTAGGCGTAGAAGGTGGCGGCAGGCCGGTCCTCATTTTCCGATTGAGGAGTAGGCCCAAGCAACATAATTCCTCGGACTGCGGCGTCTTCCTCTGCATGTACATGGATTACATTTGCCGGTCTGAGAGCCTCAAGAAGACTGTCTGGAGCGAAGAATGCATACAAGACTTTAGGTATAGGATTGCTTGGCAAATTATAAATGGCCGGCCTAGAGCTATTAGGTTTATTGTAAATCCGTGTAAGGAACATAATTCCTGCGAGAGATGATGTTCCCCAATTCACATTGTAACGTTACAACACTTTTTTAACCCAAAAAATTTATTGAATGCGATTGATTTTATTGACCAATGTGATTTAACGGTGGGAAACCAAGTGTTGGATATTGTCTATCTGCAGGGCAAGTGTTCAAAAAATAACAAAGTGATCGATAATATGTGTATCTGCGGGCCGTCCGCTACATAGTATAGCGGACGCAGAGAAGTGAACCAAAACCAAAAAAAAAACTAAGTGTTGGGGTCTGCGGGGCCGTCCGCTACATAGTATAGCGGACGCAGAGAAGCGATCCAAAACCAAAAAAAAAACTAAGTGTCGTAGGGGGGGGCCGTCCGCTACATAGTATAGCCGACGCAGAGAAGCGATCCAAAACCAAAAAAAACAAAACTAAGTGTTGTAGGGGGGGCCGTCCGCAACATAGTATAGCGGACGCAGAGAAGTGAACCAAAACCAAAAAAAACTAAGTGTCGTAGGGGGGGGCCGTCCGCTACATAGTATAGCGGACGCAGAGAAGTGAACCAAAACCAAAAAAAACTAAGTGTTGTAGGGGGGTATTCTGCGGGGCTGTCCGCTACATAGTATAGCGGACGCAGAGAAGTGAACCAAAACCAAAAAAAACTAAGTGTTGTAGGGGGGGTATTCTGCGGGGATGTCCGCTACATAGTATAGCGGACGCAGAGAAGTGAACCAAAACCAAAAAAAAACTAAGTGTTGTAGGGGGGGTATTCTGCGGGGCCGTCCGCTACATAGTATAGCGGACGCAGAGAAGTAAACAAAAACAAAAAAAACCTAAGTGTTGTAGGGGGGTATTCTGCGGGGCCGTCCGCTACATAGTATAGCGGACGCAGAGAAGTGAACCAAAACCAAAAAAAAACTAAGTGTTGTAGGGGGGTATTCTGCGGGGCCGTCCGCTACATAGTATAGCGGACGCAGAGAAGTGAACAAAAACAAAAAAAACCTAAGTGTTGTAGGGGGGGTATTCTGCGGGGCTGTCCGCTACATAGTATAGCGGACGCAGAGAAGTGAACCAAAACCAAAAAAAAACTAAGTGTTGTAGGGGGGGTATTCTGCGGGGCCGTCCGCTACATAGTATAGCGGACGCAGAGAAGTGAACCAAAACCAAAAAAAACTAAGTGTTGTAGGGGGGGTATTCTTTAATACCTTAGGTTTCTAATGTTGTGCTGCGCAGTGTAGCGGACAGTGTAAGAAATCACGTATAAAAAAATGATTGTAAAGGTTATTACAAACGAGTCATTACTAAAATATTATTACAAAATGTCCGACACTTTTGATGGCTCATAAAAGATTATTACAAAATATTCAGTACACTAAAGTTCCACTGCAGCTTGTTCGTCCTCATCCTCGGCATCATCTTCTTCCCCGTCTTGCAAAGGCACTGGACTTATCCCCAGTGCCTTGTAATGGTTCCGCTTGTCGTGGTCTGTCATTTTGTTGCACAATGCACACCTTCTTAGCTTTTTTGGTTGACTTGCCGTCTCAATAGAGCTTTTCATCCGCGTAGATCTCTTGCGGCCTTTCGTTTGCGATATAATTGGATCCGAAGGCCGGATATCATTGTCGGCTCCCTCCCCCGGCTCGTCATCTTCTGATC
>JAVXUP010004230.1:0-22500 GCA_033070095.1 Escallonia herrerae | reverse complement strand
CCTGAGAAGCCACCATCCCCTCAACCACCCATCTAGACCCCTCTGTCCCAAAAAAGAGACCCCCCATCGATATCCACTCGAGAAGCTCTTCTTCCCACCAGAGATCGATGTCCCATCACTGACCACGTTACTCAGTACAAGATTAATCTTGAAGGGTTCGAACATTGTGTTGAGCAAGTATGCCAGGGACGCTCAGGTGGCTCAGGCGGAGTTTGTGAAGAGCAGTGTGAGGACTGAGGACTCTCTGGCCGACGGGTTGACGGAGTTTGCGCTTGTGGGCCGGTCGACTGTTGGCAAATCTTCGTTGCTGAATTCACTTGTTAGGAGGAAGAAGCTCGCCCTCACTTCCAAGAAGCCTGGTACTTTTCCTTTTATAACAACCTCCATTCTAGTGGATTTTTTCCTTTGACTTTTTGCCATGTAAACATCGAATTGAACTCAAGTAGCAACCGTTGATCAATTAAGTAGCCTTTGGCAAGTCAAGCAAGTGTAGCAACAATGAGCGAACTCAACATTTACGTCTACCAAATCTAGCTTGAGAACTTGCAAAAAAGTTAAATGAGAAAAATCGAATGGAAGGAGAGTAGTATAATGTTTTTCCCGGTTGTGATTTTTCGTAGTTTTTATGCTTTGACTTTTCTAGAGTAGAATTTGAACATCTAACCTGTATTGAACCTAATTAGTAATCATTTGTTTGTGAAGTATTGTTTGATAATTATTTTTGGGGAAACACAAAAAGTAACGTGCTCAAATTCTATTATGTATTGGCAAAATGTAGAAAAAGGCCAAAAGTATGAAATGGAGTAAGTTATTGCAGTGATTGGCCTCATGGGTTCTTTTGTTGATAGTGTGTTGTAGAACAAGGCTTAGCTCTTTGTTTAGGCATGTTGAGATAAGCAAGACAGGTACAAATTGTTGGAATGGATATTCAGTGAACAGATTATAACAAAATACAGAGTTTGAGCATCTAAGGTTTTGGGGCAATAGAACTTTGAGAACTTTTGAAAAAAATGTGGTTTGTTGGAGAAAGATAAGATAAAATGTGGTGCAGAAGGGCCTATATATTGATGTTGGTACATAGTTTTTGAACCAGTTTTTGCTCAGGTCATCGAATGTTAGCAGTTAGGAAAGAAGCAAGGATGATGTAATTAAGAAGGGCTAGGGTGTCAATAAGCTGACTGCGAATGTCAGTGGGACTCCTGGAGAAAGTTTTATGGCAACAATTTTTAGAAGCCCAAAATGAGATGGATAAGCTCACATGAGGATTTTGGGTTTGTGCGTTGAAGATCAACAATAGTACAAGTGACATTAAGAATATTGGCTGGTATGATGGACAAATGTTGCTGGCTCGTGGATTATGGTTAGTGTAAACTTATAACATTTAGCAAAACAAATAACCAAAATAGTCTTAATATAATTCTTCAATTTGACTCTCTCTCGCATATTTGTCGACCAAACTTAGCACACAACCATTTGACTTCCTCTTAGACATGCAAACCTCTAACAGTCCCTCCCCCTTCCTCCTCTTTAGCCTACATGATTATAGGGATCGACGGGGAGGTCACCTTCTTTACTTTATGTTGTCCATTTTCTCTTTCAAAATTTGCTTTTCTCATAAGACTATAGTTATGAGGAGGAATCTGGCTTGGGCCGTTAGCTTGGATGGGTAGAGCTAGATGATGGGTGCTCTCACTATTAAGATCTAGCCTAACTTGGCATTTAGCCACCGGTTCTCCAACCTTTCTACCGCTTTTTTGTTGCAAGAATTTTCTGCGGAGAACTACCACCTCCTTTTTTGGGTCTCTTTTGCCAACCCTAATCCATATTTGTGGTGTCAACTCCATTCAAGCTTTGGATCTTGTCCATTTGGTCTTGGGAGGATAGCATTTGCATTCCTTAGTTCTGATGTCAGCTGCAGCGCTGCCATAAGCTGCTCTTGCATGCGGCCCTCGGAAATTATGCAAAGTTTTGCATCTTCTCCCAGTTCTCACTTAGTTTGGTAGTCCCAAACGGCGATGACTGTTATCTTTTATTGCTTTGCCTCCAAGGCCATGTTGGCCATTATTCTTTCCAGAGCCAACCATTCTGCTTGGTGTTCATTCATTGTGCAATGGAAGTAGGTTTAGCCAAAAAACAATAAGAATCAACTATCGTTTGCATTAGATGGGAAAGATAAATTATAGCTTCTCAGAGTTAAGAGATGGCACAAGGACCAACTGTGACAAAATTTTCTGAACCAGAAGAAAGTTATGTTAGAATTATGTCAGAATCCCTTTGAAAACAGGTTAGAAGACTGATTACTGTCAGGCGCCTTTTGTTTTGTTTATTGGTGATTGGCTAGTTAATGGTACAGCCCTTCTAGCTAAGCCGGTGACGAAGTACTCTAAAAAGTGCACAATCAACATTGGCTCTGGAAGAACAATGGTAAACATGGTCCTGGAGGAATTGAGTAAAAGTTGTGGCTCATCAGTGGTCGGGGCCATTAAACTAAGTGATGACTGGGAGGGAATGATGCAAAAACTTTGAATCAGGGGAAAGGGCCGCATGCAAGAGTAGTTTTAAGTAATGCTACGGTTGACATATAAGCTAGCAAAATTTGATTACAGCCTCCCAAGTCTAGATCAACAAGATCTAACGCTCGGAATTGTCACCTCCTGCATGGGTTAGATAAGCAAAAAGAAACTCAAAGAAAGAGGAATAAATGAGTAGAGACCCCCGCCGTTGTTCCTCTGGTGGAAATTACTACAGTGCTGTGGATTGGTCGGAGCAACTCTTGGCAAAGGCCGAATTATACCATATCTGAGAAGGCCATGGGCCCAAGCTGGACTCCTCCTGAGAACAACCCCTATGAGAATTGTAGGTTTGCAGAAGGAAAGTGGAGAGCATGACTAAAAAGGAGGAAGGGCGGTGGGGCTGGCTGAAGTTTACCTTTCTAGGGAGAAGGAGGAGAAAGTTAAATTAGAGAGAGGAATTAAGCGGTTGTATGCACGGTAAATTTCCCTGTGGTTAAACGAGGAAAAACTTCTTGTTTGTCGGTCAAGTTTTGGCTAGTATATAAGAAGTGCAGCTGATACTCGAGATGCACCAATAGATGTTAACTTTATGGACAGAAAAAGATGAATTCCATTAGGTAAGAAAACCAAGACTGCAAAAGGATGCATTGCTTCTATCTATATGTCCATGCCATCTTCTTGTCATAGAGATGGCTATAGCTGCATGGCTCTTTCATTTAGCAATATTTTTGTAAGATGAGGGCCATGACTGGATATTTTGCGTCTACTATAGTTTGATTACAATTTAAGAAGCTCCCTGTTTTATAGTAGATGCTTAAAGAATGTCAAGAGGCAGACATATATTGTAAGTTTTCCAGAGTATTATCTTGGATTGTCATCAAACATACCTATTGTGGAGGATCCATTACTAGGTGAACATATTTCTGAAAAGAACATCAGGAAGTTTGTTTCAAGTACAGGTAAGAGGATTTGACTAGATTCCTTTAATGATCCACCTGTGCAATAGCTATAAAAGGAAAGAATTGATGATACTAAGAGTAAGAAGAGGTCGGAGTGGTCCAAGCACATTACTTTGTATATTTATTCAGAAATGACAATGTATACCAAATTTTTGCCACCTTTTAACAAGATCACTAAAGTTAAAGGCTTTTTTCGGATGCCATCCTCTGCTGGAGAGACAAGTTGCCAGTTTTGTCTGTTGCCTAAAAGATCTCCGTTTTTTAGTTTTTATCTTTTCTATTTGCAGGAAAGACACAATTATTAACCATTTTCGAATCAGTGACCGTTGGTTCCTGGTGGATTTGCCTGGATATGTATATGGCTAAGACGTTGCTTTTCTGCGCCCATTATTCTTTCTGAGGTTACTAAATGAGAAAGATAATTGGAAATCATTACCAAATCTGGCGTTCTATAGTTGGAGTGAGCTGTTGCATACCCAAATCCAAACTTGCCAATCTTTACAGCTTGGAAGACATCCTATAGATTGGAGGGGTGGTATTCCTGCAGGCTGACAGCAATCAAATATGACTAGCGTTTGGGGCACAGGCAATGTTGTGCAAACACAAAATATAATTGTGCTCGGTGAATATGTATGAAAAGGTAGAAAATCACATGAGATAATATCCAGAGGGAGTGGAAGAGAAAAAATAGCAGTGATGGTGAAAGAAAAATAGGAGAGAAGAATTATAGGTAGTTATAAATACACGGAAAGAGAGGTGGATAGTGGGGCTAGACAGCATTGGGAGATAGGTAAAAACTTCAAATTACTTTAATGACCATTTTCAACTTTTCGAGGGGAGAGAGAAAATGTTTTAAAAAGTGGAATAAATGGTACAACTGGAAGTTCATAAAGGGCCGTACCATGAGTGTGTTCTCCTTTAATAAATGACTGGATATTTCAATCACCTTTGAGGGTCCGATTGGATCACGGAATTAATCGAATTGAAATAAATTTTCGAATTAGACCTTAAGAATTATAATTTACAATTCATGCTCAATTTCATGACGTTAAAAATATACTATAAAGTTCATGGTTCAATTCTTAATTTCCAACCTCAACTTACAATTCCAACCCATTATTTGTTCGCTGCTTGTCTCTCAACTCACGCTCTGCCCGGCATTCTGTTTTTCTCTTCCTTCTCTCTTCTCTTTGATTCGACCTTTGCAGCGATGATCTTCCTTCTCTCATCTCGTCATGGCAGCGGCAATCTACTGCACAGATGATGGCAGCTACAATCTACTATTTTGACGGCGACAGCAGCAACGATCTACTGTTTTGACGGTGGCGATGGCGATCTAGGTTTGATTTTTCTGGGTTTCAAACTTTAATCTTCTGTATACGTTTGAATATCTATGTGTATTTCCTGTATTTGTTGTGGTATGTGTAGTTTTTGTAACCTTAACCATGGGTGGTCATTTGGGTTGGTCAAATATCTATGCTGATTTTGCTTTGATTTTACTTTGGGTTTGTCTCGGTTAACTTTATTATTGGTTTTGATTTTGAGTTTGGGTCAAAGATGATGCTGTGGCAGAGCAGGTGATGTCTTGTTTAGGCGGTGCTAGAGGTAAGTACGATTGACAATGTGGCTTAGGTGTGGCTGGCTAAGAGGATTCCAGTGATTTGGTTGCAGTGTCTGGTAAAGCTCTTCATGTTTGTGGTGTTTACTGTCTTCCACCATAAATGCAAAAAGAGCGTTGCAAATTGGAATTTGGAAAATGTTTGTGGTGTACAGTGTCTTCTACCTGCCATGTTTGTGGCCAGTAAGTTCAAATTGGGGACAGTGGTTCTACTCTATCTTCAGGATATACAAACTACATGGAGTCATTTCAGTTTTGTCTTTGAACCTCAGATATAGTACTAACTCGTTTAGAAAATTGCTAAGGTTGCACCTGCAAAATGCTCGGCTCCAAATATCTAAAGTCTCTTCACAAATTTATTTCGGGACTTTACTAATTAAGAAGTCTATATTAAGTTTATTTAGACATAAAGCTTTCATTAAATGTTGATCCTGATATTGCTGAAGACAAAACCTTGCTCTGCAATTTTCTATCTAGAAGATATGGATGAATTGGTCCCCCATCCTATATAAACTTTCCTGATGAGTTATTAGTTGCAACCTTCGTTCGACATGTGAAATTTATTTAAGAACCATGGACTGCATGATTACACTGTCATATGAATTGGTTCTCCATATGTTATATAAAATGCTCCCCTAAAGATGCCTGACTTCTGAACATGGACTGCATGAATTTCTTCGAAGAGTTGACATAAAACTCCTTTTAGATCCAAGCGCTATTGTATTCACTACTTGTGAAGAAGTTGATATTTAGATAGAGATTTCTTTCCTCTGAAAAGCTCGCTTAGCAAATATTCATACTTGATAGCAATCCTTGAGACTCTTCATGTCAATAAGCCAAGGGCCACATGGTGGTGCCTATAGCTGCACCGAGATTTATCCAAAAGTTTGTCCCAGTATATGGCTTAGATTTCTGGAGATAGAAGAAGCCATTATGCTGTCAATGTATGGAATGTAACCCAATCACCAAACAGAAGTACTTCCAGTTGTAGAGATTATAAGCAGGCATTATCTTCTGATTCGTGGTGGTGAAGAGTGGATAAGAATGGTCATGTCTTCATGAGAATAAGCCATGCATGCTGAGGCCTTTGTCTTCATGAGAATCAACTGTATGGTCTTATTCCGCAGTTTGCCCCCAAATCCCCTGAAACTGAATATGGCTTATGCATGCCACTCAGCCTACTCGGTATTTGTTTGTTATGATATATGATTATAACAAGATTCCCCTCTCATTATGTTTATCATTGGCTCCTCTTGTTATCGGTAACTCTCCGGATATAATCTTTTTTCTATTAATTATTATATGATTCACACTTGCATTCTATATTCGCCGTTAAAAATGTAGTATATTTCGAAAGAAGCAAGATTATTGGCTGAAGTTGATGTAGAAATTAGCAGCTGCTCCAATTCCAGATGACACGAGCGATGAGGAAGTGATAAGATCTATCCAACTTACGCCTGAATGGAGAACATTTAAAGAGAATTTAGCTAAGGACATGTTCGTTGAATATCAAGCAAGGCGTGGACTACGAGTTTGACACGATTAGTTAATGGGGAAAGTAGGGAATGACCCTCTCTACTTTACACGTTGTGCGATTTGCCCCCCTCCACTTCAAAGTTAAGCACTAAACCCCCCCACAGTTACAGAAAATGGACACCTTAGACGGAAACCGTTAAATATAACAGCGCGTGGTCAATACGCGCGCTGACTAACAATTTCTTTTTGTAAATGACATTTTTGCCCATTGTCTCTTTTTAGAAAAGAAAATCAGAAAAAAATCCTAATTCTAACCACCCCACCCCCCACCCTCCGCCACCCAACCCCCCTATCCCCCCAACCCAATTCTGTCAACTCCCCCGACCACCGCACCCCTTCATTTCCCCGTCTGCCTCCTTCTTCCCTGTCGCCGCACCACCCTCCCCCTTCCCCTTCCCCGTCGCCGCGACCGCCCTCCCCTTTCCCAAGGCCCCGTCGCAGCGACCGCCCTCCCCCTTCCCCTTCCACGGCATTGATGAAAATTTGAATTGAATTGAAATGGAATTGAATTGAAATCGGCAGTGTGGGTTTGCCAAAGGGCTTGCCGGCGTGGTGGGGTGGGTTTGCCAAGGGGCTTGCCGGCGTGGTGGGGTGGGGCGAGTCTGCCGGATGGTTGGCCGAGAGAGGCTGCCGGCGGCGTGGGGTGAGGATGACGTTTGGGCTGCCGGCGGCAGGGTCAGATTTGGAGAAGGAGAAGAGAAACCCTAATTTTCAAATTAGGGTTTTGAACCCTAATTTTAAGGTTTCAAAACCCTAATTTTTAAATCAGGGTTTCAAATCCTCTAATTTTAGGATTTCAAAAGCTTAATTTGTAAATTCGTTGCTAATCCTAACGGCAATCGAGGTTCTTTTTTTTTTTTTTAACTCCCTGGTGGTCGGAGAAAAAGACCAGTGGTTGTGCTCAGTAAATCACCAATTGTAGCGGGGTTGACCAGAGGAGGAGGGTCATGGGCAAAAATTGTAATTTAAATTTGAGGCGGGGAAATTGCACACCATGCATAGTACAGGGGGTCATTAGCTAATAAAGAAATAAGGGTATTTTGGTCATTTCACGTTATTCATAACGGATCCGTCTAAAGTGCCCATTTTCTGTAACTGTGGGGGGGTTTAGTGCTTAACTTTGAAGTGGAGGGGGGCATATCGCACAACGTGTAAAGTAGAGGGGGTCATTCCCTACTTTCCCCTTAGTTAATTACCTACCTGAATTGTTACTCCTTTAGGAGCTATTTATTATAATTGTATATCTCATGGATATCTTGTTACTGTTTATATGAGATGTTATTCCTTTAGGAGCTATTTCGAAATTGGATGTTGAAACTTTTCTTCTTACTGAATATTGGTTTGTTGGGAATTGAACAAATTGTGACTGACATTTTAATTGGTGCTATGAAAATTTCTTATGACTTTGTCTGGAGAAATTTCATATTTTCATATTTGTAATTGAACCATTTTAATAAAATTAGTTGTGGCGATTGTGATCAAAATATGATCTTTAGTTTAGCAATTTCAATTCAATGGAATTACCAAATTTTATTTAGCAATTTCAAAATATGATTTCTACTTTAGCAATTTCAAACAATGGCAAATTTTTTAAAAAAATTATTGGCAGTTTTCTTGTTACCTTTATTTATTCACTTTAGTAATTTTAATTCTTAAATCTAATCTTTTGTGCTAATCAGTCTATGGAATTACAAATTCTATTAAATTCCAAGTTAATTCTAATTTCATTGAATTATAATTTTTAATTTCAGTTCTAATTCCATTTGCCAATCGGACCTTAAGTGGAAAGAGCACTTCAACTCACATATATGGTTATGGGGTGAATCTATGTAGCAGTAACTTAAGGTTCAGTGATGATGGCACATGAACTCAATAACAACTTCGACCAAAAAAAAAATAACTTAATAACATCCGAGTAGAATTTACGTATTAAAACAAAAGTAAAGAAAAAAAATTATACTCTCTCTGTCTTTTTTTATTTGATCGTATTTAACATACATGCTTATTTAGGGGTACTATAATCATTCCCTTATAAGTTTCAAATTTTTTAAAAGTTTGTCTATTTGTATGACTTAGATAAGACGTATTAGATTAATTGGATGTCCTGAGAAACAAGATAGGGAGAGTCTCGCGCTTTTGGCTATACTAGTTTCTTGCATTGATTGTACCTATTTATTTATATAGCCGCGATTATAAATAATTACGCATATTTTGATGAATTTTAAGCGCGGGTGTAAGTGATATAAAAGCTAAACTGTATTTTCAATTGTAATTTATCCATAAACTCAAAGACAAAAATGATATTATCTCTAAAACTAGTTAATTTATGAATTACTAGTAGCTATACAAACACCCGATTGAAGTGGTCTGAGATAGCGGTCGGGGGTAGTGGCGGAACCAGAATTTCTCTCCAGGAGGTGCTAAAATTATATCGAATTTGCTAAAAAAAATTTAGGAGTTAGAGACCAAACTATTTGTTTCCGGTCAAGTATTTTTGCTACCTCTTAATTTGATGTGCATTTTAATGCACATTATGCTTGTTCTAGGTAAACATCTTAATTTAATGTGTTCATTTTCAACTGGGAAGTTCAAACTTAGTGAGCTCTTAACTGATAGCATCACATGGATGTTTACTTTCATGTGTGGCTTTACCATGCGATAGCACGCAAGATGAGATTAAAGGTGGACTGTTCTTGATTCATTATATGATAGACACCTTTTTTTTTCTTGTTTCATCTGATTGTTTGCTTTTATAAAATATGATTTGCTCCAAATAGTTTCTATCTAAGTATTTATCTGACCCCTATTTTGCTTTGAATTCCAGTAATTCTAAAAGGGAAAAAGTCCTCCTCGAAATAGGCGGTGGACATTTTGCACCTTGGCACATGGATAAAGTTCTGTAATTTTTATCATCTACTATAACTTGCATCATTTGAGACTTGATTATGCTTTGACATCCTAATTCTGTAATTGTGATAGGAATACTGTGTTCTTCTGTCCCCCTATATATTCTTTGACATCCCAAGTTTATCCCTGTTCTTAGGTGATCAACTGTGAGACCTTTAATCATAACCTTACCAGCCTGCTATGACTTGTATCTTATTATTTGACTACTTACAACAGGTCTAGTCTTGGTAGTGAGACTATTATTTTGCTTTTGCTGATTCTTCTTCTTCTTGTAGTCTTTATTTAATGGTGGAAAGAGATGTATAAATCTGTTGTTCTTCTCTGTAATGAAATTCCAGATGCTTATAATATGACTATTGCCTTTTCTAATACTTGGTCATTAAATGAAAAACAAAAACGTGGGTAGACATGTAATCGGGGAAAATCAACTAAGATCGATAATCAGCTAAGCTTTTCTCATTGTCCATTAAACTTCACAATCAATAAGCTTGGTCATTTCTTGTCCATTAAACTTCACAATCAACTAAGCTTTTCTCAATTGTCAATATAGCATCTCAAATTCTCAGTCAACATATACTCAGGGAATCAAATCCATCAATATATGAATAATGAAAATCAAATTAGGAAAGCAAATGATCAATCATCAATCTGAAAATGCTTACCTAAATCTGAAAATGATGAAGGCAGTTGAATAATTAACTGGTAACGGGTCACGGTCATCGACGCATCGTCGTCGATAGAGGGTTGTTGGCCACTCAGCCGGTGGAGTCCTCGCCTCGCTGTCACCACTCGCCGGTCACCGTTTCTTCTTCGGTTGATGGTTGTTCCAGATATGAAGAAGACCACATCGGCAATCGCCGCCTCCACTCTACTAGTCGGTTGTCCCTCCAGATCTGAGCTGAGCTCTCTAGAGAGAGTCGACTAGAGGAGCCCCTGTTGTGTCGGCGTAAGCCGTCAGCCATCGCCGATGGGTGTCTACGGTTTGCCTGTCTGGGAGTGGGTGAGAATCTGAGAGAGCAGTTGCGCTGTGTGCCGCAGACAGAGATATATAGAGAGAGAGAGGTTAGTCAGTTCATGTCTTCGTCCTCCGGCTCGTAGATCTAGACTAGATCTGGCCGCTGGCCGGAGTTGGGGTAGGGAGGGCCTTCGGGGCTTCGACCGCCGTCCGTGACTCTGTGAGAGTTGAGATTGTAACCGATGACCGGTCACCGGTGGGCGATGACTGAGAGGGGCCGTGACCGGTGAGTGGTGACTGTGAGGTGAGGCGACTGCCGTGTTGTGGCCGGGAGACACTAAGAGGTCGACCGTCGATGCCAGTGAGAGCCGAGGGGAGGAGAGAGAGAGAGAGAGAGAAAGTCGCGAGTGAAAAAAAAACTATATATAATTTTTTTTAAATTGCAGGGGGTGCATTAGCCCCCCTCGTACATATGTAGTTCCACCCGTGGTCGGGGGACGAGACTTTCGTTTGATCAATTGGCAGTGACAGCAACTGGTTTATTTGATAGCCTTGGCAAAGGGGAAATTTGAAGCCCCCTAACATCTCCGTGGAAACTCACTTGTTTGAGGTGGCTCAAGGTTTCAACTCTAGTGCAGGACTTCCCTTTATAAAGCACCATTCCAAACCTTTTGTCAATAACAGTCTCTCCTCTGTATTGGCACAGTGGCTAGCCATGGAAGAGGATTCAACAGAGTTAGCACCACCATCCTGCATCTGGGTTAACATCGAGCAACCGCCATCACCGGGCTGCCGTCCTGCCACTAAGGAGCTGCCTGAGAATCCTCGTAATTCCCAGCATAATTTCGACTTGATGATGCTGGTCATAGCATTTTGCCTTAGCACAGCAGTAGAAATGGCTCAAGTCTCCACACAAACTCGTATGCCCTGCCAACAGAAGTTAGTTTCTCTCTCTGTCGTACTTGCATTTGGTGCCATCGTCGTTGCCAAGTATGCCTCCTCCAAGCTCCCTTCTCTATCTGGAGTGCTGGAACACGTCGGCGCCTTCTTTGCCGCCACTGCATTCATGTTCTTCGTCACTTTATCTGCACCCCTGTCTCAAGGTGATTTATTGGTTCATCTTTGCCGTTTGTTTGCTCTTCATTTGCTACTGCAATCGTCCTCGTGTCGTGTCAACTCTGACCAATGCTTGAAGAAGGGAGATTGATGTCCGTACTGCATTTAACACAATTCTTCAGATCTCCTAGTAGAGTAATTTGGTGCCACTTCAATTGCTTTACACCAAAAAAGAAAAAAAGAAAAAGAGTAATACTATGAAAGTGTTGCATCGTTCTTGAATTGATCCTGATAGGGGTGAACGTTTTGATTTCTCGAGCCAAGTTGAGCAAAAGAATTCCAATTGAAAAAATTTGAAGCAGTTTGTTTTTGTTTTATTTAAAACCAAAACGTGCTTTGGGTGAAAACAAGCCAAACTAATATCAAAACATTACTCGAAGATATGCTATTTCAGTTTTAAATCAACTTTTTAATTATATTCCATTTACTAAAGACCAATATCTCGCAAAATATTATATAACACATATGATAGATCCGCCAATTCAAAAAGTTTCGCTTGGCCTGAATAATTCTTGTCTCTAATGCTACAAATATCTGCCATACAAAAATCATGGGTACGACAAAATTTATTGTAACGAAAAAAGTTTAAATGTAACGCAAATAGTAAAAAGATAGCATTAGCAATGTCATAAAGCTAGAGGTGTCAAATGGCCGGCCCAGCCTAAGCACATCGGGCCTCCAGCAAATCGGGCCAGGGCCGGGCCAAGGGTGTTGCCAACCGGGCGGGCCTGATTACGGGGATATTTGGGTCCGGTCTAAGCCCAGGCCCTAGGCCCAACATTTAGGGCCGGGCTTGGGCCGGGCCCGGGCCCAAATTTTTAAATTTTTTTTTTTTGCATTTTCTTGTTATTCAAGGTAAGAGTTTTTTTTAATTATGATAATTTGCTGTTAGGGACGCTTTATTAAAGCGTCTCTAACAGCAATCAACGTTTTACTACAAATCTGTAGCGACAAGAATTAAAAAGATTGATGTGTAAGAATATGTTTTACGGTATATGGTAAGACTAATTCAATTAACTAAATCAACAAGTTTGGCTTCAAAAAAGGGTTCTCAATAATGATAAATTCTCAAAAGGACATGAAGTAACAAATATCATCATCATAAAGCTAAAAGTCAAATTGTCAAGAAAAACTTCATGCCAAAAGATGGGGGTGGGCACGCGACAGTGCTACCCCTCCCCTTCGCCACCGGCTTCAGGTTCATTGTGTGAGGCTATGCAATGCATATCCGTTGATGGAGCTTAAAAGTCGAGGACAAAGCTACTCTTCTTGATAAAACTTACATTTAAAAGGAAATATCTTTTGAATCTTCTCTATGCAATCTCTCTTTTAAACCAAATTTTGGACAATCCGAACACTAGAACTGGAATTAGGTTCGATTATCTGAAACCCATGGTTGGGCACATAACAATATCTGGCTGAAATAAAGTAGATTTCAAGTTCCAGCCTCTGGCTGAAATAGAGCAGATTTCAAGTTTCAGCCTACTCAAATTGTAACATAAATTGACAAAATACAGCAAATGTGGGGTACACGATGCATTGAGATCAGCAATTTTAATATATAAAGATGTTGAAAATTTACTCAATCCCATAACCACTATATTTATAAAGAAAAAAAAATCAAAGACTTTAAGATGTGTTATTATTCTTCGCATTACTTAAATCTTCAGTACTGTTTAGGGGGGAAAAGAGGAATAAATCCATTGGGGGGAAAGTGAAATTTCAAAAGTAAAGAGGGGGTCAGAACCGGGCCAGACCCGGGCCTGGCCCGGACTTTTTCTGGGAAATGCAGGCCCTAGGCCCAAAAAGGCAGGCCCAACACTGTTCATGAAACGGGGCCGGGCCAGGCCAGCCCGGGCCAGAAAGGGGCCGGGTCGGGCCAGCCCGCTGGCCGCCCGGCCCATTTGACAACTCTGCGTAAACGGCTAGCCGGGTTGATGGAAATGTACCGCGACTGATATATTCCTCGTCAATTAGCCCTTGGTGCAAACTCCGAGCCTCTATCCGTTTAGCTTAGGGGGTATTCAAAGACTAGAGAGAGATGTTCCTCACTCACATTCCAAGATTTTTCATCCCCATCCCACAATCCTCCTTCTGCACCCAATTCCTCACTCCAAAACCCAGATTCCTAATCACCTCCGCGCTCAATCTTAGCCCCATCTCACACTTCTCGTCGACCACCCCTCTATACCCCTCTGTGCCGGAAATTGAGACCCAGATCGAAATCCCAATCGACAGGCTCTTCGTGCCACCAGAAACCGATGTCTCGTCGCTGGCCACGCCACTCAGTACAAGAATCTTGAAAGGTTCGAACATTGTGTTGAGCAAGTATGCCAGGGACGCTCAGGTGGCTCAGGCGGAGTTTGTGAAGAGCAGTGTGAGGACTGAGGACTGTCCGGCCGACGGGTTGCCGGAGTTTGCGCTTGTGGGCCGGTCGAATGTTGGAAAGTCTTCGTTGCTGAATTCGCTTGTTAGGAGGAAGAAGCTCGCCCTCACTTCTAAGAAGCCCGGTACTTTTCCTTTTACTACAACCTCCATTCCAGTGGATTTTCTCCTTTGACTTTTTGCCACGTAAACATCGAATTGAACTCACGTAGCGACCATTGATCAATTAAGTAGCCTTTGGCAAGTCAACCAAGTGTAGCAACAAGTAGCGAACTCAACATGTAAATCTACCAAATCTATCTAAGAAATTTGCAAAAAAGTTAAATGAGGAAAATCCAATGGAAGGGGAGTAGTATAATATATTTGCCTGTTGTTTATCATAGTTTTTCCGCTTTGATTTTTCTAGAGTAGAATTTGAACATTTGTTTGTGAAGTATTATTTGACAGTTATTTAGGGTAAATACGAAGTGTAATGTGCTCAAATTCTATTATGTATTGGCAAAAAGTAGAAAAAGGCAAAAAATATGAAATGGAGTAAGACAATACATTCGCCTAATGGGTTCTTTTGTTGGAAGTGTGTGAGAACAAGGCTTTGTTCTTTGTTTAGGCATGTTGAAATAAGCAAGACAGCGGCAAATTATTGGAATGGATATTCAGTGAACATATATATAACAAAATACAAAGTTTGAGCATCGAAGGTTTGGGGGCAATAGAACATTGTTAGCACTTTTGAAGAAAATGTGGTTTGTTGGAGCAAAGATAATATGTGGTGGAGAAGGGCCTACATATTGACGTCGGTAAATAGTTTATGAACCAGTTTTTGCTCGAGGCAATGATAGGTTAGCAGTTAATGGGAATCCTGGAGAAAGTTTTATGGCAACAATTTGTAGAAGCCCAAAATGAGATAGATTAGCTCAGATGAGGATATTGTGTTTGTGCGTTGAAGATCAACAATTTGTACAAGTGACGTTAAGAATATTGGCCGGTGTGATGGACAAATGTTGCTGGCTTGGAGATTATGGTTTGTGTCGATTTATAATGTGTGGCAAAACAAGTGACCAAAATTGTCTCAATGTAATTCTTTATAATCCATTTGAATCTCTCTCGCATTTTTGTCGACCTAACTTAGCAGACAACTATTTGACTTCCTCTCTCTAACCTACTTTTTTCCCTCCTTTCTAGACATGCAAACCTCTACCAGTCCCTCCCTCTTCCTCCTCTTTAGCCTCCATGGTTATAGCGATCGAAGAGGAGGCCACCTTCTTTACTTTATGTTGTCCTTTTTCTCTTTTAAAATTTGCTTTTCTCATAAGACTATAGTTCTGAGGTGGAATCTGGCTTCGGCCCTTAACTTAGATGGGTAGAGCTAGATGATGGGTGCTCTCACTGTTAAGATCTAGCCTTGTTTCGCATTTAGTCACCGGTGCTCCAACCGTTCTACTGCTTTTTTTTGTGCAAGAATTTTTCTGCTGAGGACAACCAGTGGGGATCTCATATATATATATTTTTTTCCTTTTCTTTGTCCTTTTTTTTGGGGTCTCTTTTCCCGACCCTAACTCATGTTGGTGGTGTCCAACTCCATTCGAGCTTTGGATCTTGTCCATTTGTCCTTGGGAGGACCGCATTTGCATTACTTAGCTCCAATGTTAGCTGTAGTGGTGCCATAAGCTGCTCTTGCATGCTGTGACCCTCGGAAATGATGCAAAGTTTTGCATCTTCTCCCGATCTTCACTTAGTTTGGTAGCCCCAAAAGGCGATGACTGTTATCTTTTACTGCTTTCCTCCAAGGCTATGTTGGCCATTGCTCTTTCTGGAGTCAACCGTTTGGTTCTGCTTTTGTTAGTGTACATTGTGCAATGGGAGTAGTTTTAGCCAAAAAAGGGTAACAATCAACTATCGTTTACCTTAGATGGCACAAGGACGGACTGTGATAAAGCTTCCCAGAGTTAAGAGATGGCCCAAGGACGAACTGTGATAAATTTTTTTGATTTTACTGGCTTTCAATCACAATTTACCTTTTTCTTTGAACCAGAAGAAAGTTATGTTAGAATGATGTCAGAATCCCTTTAAAAGTAGGTTAGAAGACTGATTACTTTGAGGCGACTTTTGTTTTGTTTATTGGTGATTGTTGATGGGCTAATTAATGGTACATCCCTTCTAGCTAAGCCGGTGTTTCCATCCCTCTATAACAAAGCATACCAACAAGAATACAATCGACGTTGGCCCTGGAAAGAACAACGGTGAACATGGTCTTGGAGGAAAACAGTAAAAGCTATGGCTCATCAGTGTTTGGGGCTATTAAACTAAGTGATGACTAGGAGGGAGTGATGCAAAAAACTTTGAATCAGGGGCAAGGGCCGCATGCAAGAGCAGTTTTAAGTAATGCTGGAAATTCAGAATTGATGGAAATCCTAATATTTCTGGCACAGATTTGTATTTTCAAGTATAGGAGATTAGCTGTAAATTAGTAGCTGTAAATTAGTCAAACCTTCCTAGATTAGCAACATGTCAAACTTTCCTAGGATAGCAATATGTCAAACCTTCCTAGAATAGCGATACCTTCATGTATAAAGGTCTTGTACTAAATCATTTTTCAGATAAGGAATTCCAGAATTTTCCTCATGGTATCAGAGCTTTAGGCTCTTTTCTGGGATCAGAAACCTCGACACATAGGTCTTCATTGCCGAGACCGTAGTGCTGTTTGTTTGTGCTCTGTTTCTACCCCATTTTCAGCTCCAAAACAAAGTTTTTTGCACACTATATGTTCAGTCTTCATTGATGGAACTTCTTACAACAGTTTCTGTTCTTATTCTCCGGCCTTTATAGCCCTTTGTCCAACGTTTCTTCCCATTGATTTTCATCACCATTCTTTTCCCTTTAATTCCTATTTCAAAAGGGTTTCAACATGTCTTCCAGAACTAAGAGAGCTCTCAGTGCCCGATCCGAAGAGGTAACACTCAATCAAACAGTAGGAGAATTACAGAACATTCAATCTGCCTACAGACTGAATGGCAAAAATTATATGAAGTGGTCTCAATTGGTGCGGACCTTTCTGAAAGGAAATGGAAAATTGAGTCATCTCCTTGGTACTAGGCCCAAGAAGGGAGATCCCAGATTTGATGCTTGGGATGAAGAGGACTCCATGGTCATGTCTTGGCTATGGAATTCCATGTTGCCAGAAATTAGTGATACGTTTATGTTTCTACCAACATCTAAAGAAATATGGGAAGCCGCACAACAGACCTATTCTAAGGTCAAGGATGCTGCTTGAGTCTTTGAGATTAAGAGTAAAATCTTGGACACGAAACAAGGAGATCGCTCAGTCACGGAGTACGCGAATCTCTTGAAGAATCTATGGCAAGAGATGTATCATTATAGGTGCATTGAGATGAAGCGTAGCGATGATGCTGTTGTGTTAAAGAAATTTGTTGAAAAGGATCGAATTTATGATTTTCTCGCTGGTTTAAATATTGAGTTTGATCAAGTGAGAATTCAGATTTTGGGAAAAGAGGAGTTACCCTCATTGAATGAGACCATCTCCATCATCAATGCTGAAGAAAGTCGAAGGGGAGTGATGCTTTTTGTTCAACGAGCTGAAGAATCAGCAATGTTAGGGAAAATTATTAATAAGAACCCGAAGTTTAATGCTGAAAAAACATCGGCCTCCCATACTGCAAATTCAAAAGTTGGGCGAATGGAGTCTCGGCCATTAAGCAAGGATAAATTGTGGTGTACTTACTATAAAAAGCCTCGTCATACCAGAGCAGTGCTGGAAGCTTCATGGAAAACCACAAAGTTCTCACTGGAATATAGGTTCTAGAAGTGAAAAACTATGAAGCCAGGTGCACTTGACTCAATCTAGGGAAGACATGTCACATGGTGATGTAAATTCTAGCGGCGGAGAGGAGAATGGATTCAACAAAGGAGACATAGGAAGGCTCAGATCACTCCTTAATTCATTAGAGAAGTCTAAAGGTACTTGTTCCTTAGCACATTCAGGTAAACTTCATTCCTCGTATGCTTTAAGTGCCTCTAATTCAGATTTTTCAAATTCCTGGGTTATTGATTTCGGAGCATCTGATCATATGACTCATTCTTCACACAAATTCCTCACTTACCATCCCTGACCTAACAACAGAAAAATAGCCATTGCTGATGGAACCCTGGCCACCGTTGCCGGCCAAGGAAACATCGTCCTAAGTCCATCCATTACCCTTAAAAACGTGCTACATGTACCTAAGTTATTTACAGATCTTGTGTCTATACATCAACTTGTAAAGGATCTAAACTGTAGTGTGGTGTTTTCTCGTACTTCTTGTGTATTTTAGGACCAAGTTACGAGGAGGATGATTGGACATGTTTTTACCTTGTGGCCAAGTGAATAATGGGAACAGCTCACCTCTCTCGTTTCTCTCCAGCAATCCTCATTCCAACAAAGACCGAGTTTGAATTCATCATCTTAGACTTGGACACCCTTCCTTTAGCATTCTTAGTGTCATGTTTCCATATTTGTTCAAAAATGTCAATGCAAATGATTTTCACTGTGATGTTTGTGAATTTGCTAAACACCGACGTGTTTCCTTTCCTTTGAGTAATAAGAGAACTATAGTTCCTTTTTCTTTGATCCACAGTGACATTTGGGGTCCATCTTGAGTCCTCAACATTTCAGGGGCTTGTTGGTTTGTCTCGTTCATTGATGATTGCACTCGAGTTTCATAGATTTACTTGCTAAAACAAAAATCTGATGTGAGCAACATTTTTCCTATTTTTCATACAATGGTCAAAGCTCAATTCAATGTTGGAATTAAGAGGTTGAGGACAGATAATGCTAGAGACTACTTTAATCAAATTTTGTCTCCATACTTTCTAAAGGAGGGAATTATTCATGAATCATCATGTGTTGACACATCCCAACAAAATGGGGTTGCCGAAAGAAAAAATGGTCATCTTTTAGCCTCTGTTCGTGCACTTTTGTTCCAAAAGAATGTTCCAAAAATCTTTTGGGGGGAAGCTGTCCTCACTGCTGTTCACCTAATAAATCGTATCCCGTCTCGAGTCTTGGATTTTAAAAGTCTAATGGAGGTATTTTCTCAGTATTTTTCAGACTTCAACGTGTCAACTAAGTTAGATCCTAAAGTTTTTGGAGTGTCTCATTTGTTCATGTTCACTCTAGTGGTCGGAGCAAGCTAGATCGTAGAGCTGTCAAGTGTGTCTTCATAGGATATTCACCTACTCAGAAAGGATATAAGTGCTACAATCCTACCACTCGTAAAACTTATGTTTCAGCCGATGTCACATTTGTTGAAGAAGAAAGTTACTTTTCTAGTCCTTATCTTCAGGGGGAAATATCGTTTATGGAAGATAAGGATCTGTTTTTGAACGAACCATCAATATTAGTTAAAACGTCTCATGTGCAAACTAAATCCACTCCTGAAGTGGAACTCATTTCTAGAGGGGATTCTGAAGCCGAACCAATTGAATCATTTCCAAATCTTTCCGAAGAACCATCCAGGCCAATAAACCCTACACTTACAATGCCCCTAAAGGTCTACTCAAGAAGAATTAAGCCCGTGATCAATCCTCTGTAAGTTCAAGAAACCGAACTGTCACTTGGGAATGAGGCAAGTTCTTCAACTGAGGTACCACCTACTATTCTTGATTTAGATCTGCCTATAGCCACAAGAAAGGGTGTTAGAAAGTGCACACAACATCCTTTATCCAGTTTTCTGTCATTTGAAAAATTATCAACTTCACGCAAAAGCTTCCTTGCTCATCTAAACACTGTAGCCATCCCACAAACATTATCTGAGGCACTTGGTTACGAGGAATGAAAGCATGCAATGAGAATAGAGATGGAGGCCTTGGAGAAGAATAAAACATGGGAACTAGTGGAATTACCAACTGTGAAGAGGCCAATAGGGTGCAAATGGGTCTTCATAGTGAAGTATAAGTCCGATGCTTATGGGGTGGATTATCAGGAGACATTTGCTCCAGTGGCAAAGATGAATAAAGTTAGGGTATTGTTATCTCTAGCAGCAAACTATGATTGGACTTTAGAACAGTTCGATGTAAAGAATGCCTTTTTACATGGAGATCTTGAGTAGGAAATCTATATGGAAGTTCCACTTGGCTTTGGCATAAATCTAGGTAAAAACAAAGTGTGCAGACTGAGAAAGGCATTGTATGGGCTCAAACAATCTCCTCGGGCATGGTTTGGAAGATTTACTAAAGCAATGTTAAATATGAAGTATAAACAGAGCCAGGGCGATCATACGTTGAATATCAAGCATTCAGCTTCAGGGGGAGTTACGACATTGATAGTTTATGTTGATGATATTATGGTAACTGGAAATAATTCAGATGAAAAGGAAGCTCTTCAAAAGTATTTAGCAAAAGAATTCGAAATAAAGGATCTTGGGAAATTAAAGTACTTCTTAGGAATAGAAATAGCTCGGTCCAAGGAAGGAATCTTTGTTTCATAGCAGAAATATGTTCTTGATCTGCTAGAAGAAACAGGTAAACTCGGTTGTAGACCATCGGACACGCCTATTGAGCCAAATCATAGACAGCAGAGTTCATGGAAGGAGAACCAACAGACAAAGGCATGTAACAACGACTTGTTGGGAAACTAATCTATCTGTCACATACGCGGCCTGATATTGCCTACGCAGTGAGTGTGGTGAGTCAGTTCATGTAAAACCCTAAGGATTTCCATCTCCATGCAGTATACCAGATCTTACAATATCTGAAAGGCAGCCCAGGAAGAGGGATTCTCTTTAGAAAGGGCACAAATATGGAACTAGAAGCATATACAGATGCTGATTATGCAGGCTCTCTTACTGACAGAAGATCAACTTCTGGGTATTGTACCTTTCTTGGTGGAAATTTAGTAACCTGGAGGAGTAAGAAAATACCAGTTGTGGCAAGATCTAGTTTAGAGGCGGAGTTTTGTTTGATGGCACAAGGTATTTGTGAGTTGTTATGGCTCAAGATTATCCTCAAAGACTTGAAGATTAAATTAGAGACCCCAATGAAGCTTTATTGTGACAACAAGTCTGCAATCAACATTGCGCATAATCCAGTTCAGCATGACAAAACTAAACACGTGGAAGTTGACTGGCATTTCATAAAGTAGAAGCTTGAAAGTGGATTGATTTGCACTTCCTACATATCTACGGAGGGCCAATTAGCAGACATCTTGACTAAAGGATTGGCAAGTTCAGCTTTTTACAGGATTGTAAGCAAGCTAGGAATGGAAAATATCTACTTCCCAGCTTGAGGGGGAGTGTTGGAAATTTGAAATCGATGGAAATCCCAAGATTTCTGGGACAGATTTGTATTTTCAAGTATAGGAGATTAGCTGTAAATTAGTCAAACCTTCCTAGATTAGCAACATGTCAAACTTTCCTAGGATAGCAATATGTCAAACCTTCCTAAAATAGTGATACCTTCATGTATAAAGGTCTTGTACTGAATCATTTTTCAGATAAGGAATTCCAGATTTTTCCTCAAGTAATGCTGCGGTTGACATAGAATCTAACAAAATGTAATTACAGCCTCCCAAGGCTAGATCGTCAAGATCGAACGCTCGAAGGAAGTTGTCACCTCCTGCATGTGTTAGATAGAGAAAAAGAAACCAAAAGAAAGAGGAATAAATGAGGAGAGACCCCCGCCGTTGTTCCTATGCTGGAAATTAGTACAGTGCGGCAGATTGGTCGGAGCAGCTGGCAAAGGCTGAATTATACCATATCTCAAAAAGCCGTGGGCCCCCAGCTGGACTTCTCCTGAGAATAACCCCTATGAGAGTCGTAGGTTTGGAAAAGGAAAGTGGAGAGAATGAATGAAAAAGAGGAAGGGCGGTGGGGCTAGCTGAGGTTTAGCTTTCTAGGGAGAAGGAGGAAAAGTTAGGTTAGTGAGAGGAAGTTAAGCGGTTGTATGTTAGTATCAGTGCATGATATATCTATGCATAGAAGATTTCCCTGTGGTTAAACAAGGAAAAAAATCTTGTTAGTCGGTCAAGTTTTGGCTAGTATCTAAGAAGTGCAGCTGATACTCAAGATGCACCAACACATGTTAACTTTATAGACAGAAAAAAAGATGAATTCCGCTAGGTAAGAAAAACCAAGACTGCAAAAGGATGCATTGCTGATACCTATATGACGCCATCTTCTTGTCATAAAGATGGCTATAGCAGCATTGCTCTTTCATATAGCAATATTTTAATAGGATGAGGGGCCATGACTGGATATTTGCATCCACTTAGTTTGGTTACAATCCAAGAAGCTCCCTGTTTTGTCGTAGATGCTTAAAGAATGCCAACGGGCAGACATATATTGTGAGTGTTCCTTTATATTATCTTGGATTGTCTCAAACACACCTATTGTGGAGGATCCATTACTAGTAAGCATATTCTCTGAAAAGAACGTCATGAACTTTGTCTCACGTACAGGTAAGAGGATTTGGCTTGATGCCTTTAATGATCCACCTGTGTAATAGTTATAAAAGTAAAGA
>JAVXUP010004229.1:0-37435 GCA_033070095.1 Escallonia herrerae | reverse complement strand
CTAGGGCCTTTTTTAAACTGCTTATTGTTTCCATCTTTATGTTGAGGACATTTGTTCCTATGATGACCAGGTTTTCCACAAGTATAGCAATTACCTGACCGTTTCTTATTAAAATGAACATTTTTGTCTTTGAAATTTTCTTCCCCTATTTTTGAAATTCTGACGTCTAGATCTAAGAACATCAAGGGTACTAGAAAAAGAGTTTGGTTTAAAAACATCAGGGGCATTAGAAGACGTGGAACCGATAATAAAAGTAGAATATGACAACAAAATGAGATTCGTTCTTTTTCTTTTTAACTCTCCTTTCACCTTCTAATCCTAGCAACATTCATTGTCAAATCCTGGCCAGACACACTTATGGATATAACAACAGGGTCCCATGAATCTAGCAGGCTATATAAGACAATAGATACTTGCATTTTATCAGGAATAGAGTTACTTAAAGCTGTTAATTCTTTTGCTATCACCAATAACTTATTGACAAGATCCACAACATTTTCACCCTCTTTCATAATAGTACCATTGTACTTTCCAATTAGGAGTTAGATGTAAGCATTGGAAGTAGTGCCATAAGCTTCAGTGACCGCATCAAACATTTCTTTAGCAGTTTTATATTCCTCATAAATTATTTCTAGGTCTGGTTCCATAAAGGACAACAAGGTCGATCTGACCAATTTGTCATTATCAACAAAACGATCAAAAGCCTCTCTAGTGGCCTCTCCCCAGCTCTAAGAGGTGGGTAAGGCATATCTAGTACATATTCAACTTTGTCTTGAAATAAGATGTGCCTAATCTTACGTTTCCAGATTGAGAAATTATTCCCATTGAGCTTTTCAATTTTGCTAAGTTCTACATTAGCATCCTCAGAAGCCATATGCAATTTCACCAAATTAAGACAAGACTGAAAAAGAGGGTGCATAAGTAACTGGCCAAAAATTCGTTCGAATATTTTTACCAATTTGAGGGATTTCTGATCAAGGGCTTCAATATGATTCCCGCACTTGATGATTTGGTTGAAGATTGCAATTGAAAAGAAAACTACCACTACAACAATCTTGCCTAATCAAAGCATTTCTTTAAGACCCAGTAATCTTTGAATGACGGATTGAATTCGGTTTGACAATATCCATACAAAGCAACAAATTATGTCAAGATTAAAAAAAAACTTCGAACTTGATATATCCAGAAACAAAAGCATCTTCAATCTCTCAGTATCACACCGCGCCGACTGCCAAAAGATGAAGAGAATATAACTTTCACCTTTGCAAGTAAAAGAAGACAAATCAAATATGTAAGTGGTATTATTTGAGGCAAGATTTGGATTTTTTTTTTATGCAAAATGGTGGCTTTGATTTGTTCTCAGCAGATTGCACGAGTATGTGAGATGTTTGGAAAAGAGAAAGGTGGGCATGATACGGTGTACGTGTATCTAAGATGCACCAAAGACATGAAATATATCAAGGCCCAAAATTAATTTGGGCTCTGATACCACTGGTGGCATAACGAACTAATCAAAATTCCTTGCATCTTGATGACGAGATGACGATCACTGGAAATTCAGGAGGTAATATATATAATTATGAACTAGCTAAAATCCCGTGCTATGCACGGGAGATTTTTCTCAAATCATTTGTACTCTTTTTTCGAAGTAACAATTTGATGAAGTTGTCATCTTTTCACAATAAAATGGTAAAAAAAAAAAAAAAGCTAAAGGATCTCATTATTATCTAGTTTTTCCCAAATCCAGTCACGACCTATGTCCCAAATCCTAATATTTGTCTTCAAACTTTCGTCTCTATAATATTGAAGAGAGTTTTAGGAATCTTGTTAAGCGTCGTCGTAAAGCAATTTAGCCTTTAAAGTTCATTGGCATTGTAGCCCAAACTTGAGAAGGATTAAGATGGGTACTGCTTTATCTTTCTTTTGCTTATAACTTTTGATAATTACTTTTTCAATAGTAATCACCTACTAAACTTCAGTCACACACGTCACATTGTCAAATGCGTTACACATTAAAATTACTTCTATAATTAACATGTTACACCAAAATTACATCTATACTCAAATTTTTATATGAGATTGTCATTGTAAAACATATAGATAGATTTATTATGTATGGCCCGTGCGTAGCACGAGATTTTAGCTAGTAATCCTTTAACTACATTACATGTCTGAATTTAATGATGCTAAAAAAAGGTTACTATTAGCCAACAACCATATAATAGTGTCAATAAACTATTATATATATATATATATATATATATATATATATATATATATATATATATGGGAGCTGATCCATTGATAGCGCTAGCAAATGGAGTTAAGTTGCTAGCGCGATCTGACCGTCCATCCTGAAAGATGGACGGTCCAGATCGCGCCTTTTTCCAAAACTGATCCCCGTCCGCCATACTGTCTCGCGGACGGGAGTTTTACCTTTTTGCCCTCCTCCCATGTCCGCGAGACTGTCTCGCGGACGCCTTTCTGTTCCTGACATGTGTCAGGAAAAAGGCGTCCGCCATACTGTATGGCGGACGATCTCTAGGCTGACACATGTCAGGGCCTGTCCCCTCGGTCGCCTATAAAGTCTCGGGCGTGAGCCCCGAGAACTGTCCCCTGGTATCTGTATGGCGTCAACTCTCTCCTGCTATAAATATTTAATCAGATCGGGGTATTTATATTATTGTAGCGGACGGCGTCCCCTCTCTCGAACATCTAACCTAAAGCCGCTACCCCATCTACGGCGACTCACATCTCCGGTCACCCACATCTCCCCGCCGACACCACCGTCCTCACCTCAACGACGATCTCGATGGCTTCTGGATCGGAGACCACCTACGCCTACGATTATATTGGCAACTTGCACCTGGTAGGCAAACACTTTTTCAAAGTCATGATGCCGGGATTTGAGCATGAACTTGTAGGCTATCCCTCTTTCTCTTTCTCTGTATTTTCGTGTGTTAAAAGTTTGATCTTTTGTTTTTCTTAACCAAAACTAACCTATTTTTTGTATTTTGTGTTTGGTAGGACATACCGGAAGCATTTACCAATCAATTTACAACAATTCATGATAGTGCAAGATTATATAGCCGCAAGGGGGCATGGCAGGTTGAAATCAAGCTGAAGCCCGGCCGATCCCAAAAAAAGGAATTCGCAGAGGGTTGGAACGTCTTCGTGCGCCAGCATGGCCTCGAACTCGGGGACTTTGTAGTGTTCGAACACCTTGGGTGGTGGGATTTTCAAGTTGTAATCTTTGAACGGAGCGCTTGTGAAAAGCTTTCGTACCCCATTTGTGAACCATAGTTTATTATAATAAAAATATTTATGTTCTTGTTTATTATGTTTTCAAATTTTTTCTTGGTTAATTGTGCCTTTTTTTGTTGCCTCGATATATTGATATATTGAGATCGTTGATTATGAATTGTACATTATTTTTTGGAAAAATTGAGATTGTTGATTCCGTCGCTAAAACAAGTCTTTGGGCGTCAGTTTATTAAAATAGCATTAACGTACTATGTCGCTAAAACAAGTCTTCGGGCCAATTTATTTCAATTTATTAAAACTGCATCACGGGCGCCAATTTATTCCAATTTATTACATTACGCCACATTGTATAGTTCTATATATATAGCGGATATAAGGGGCCCTCCGCTTAGGCCGGGTTCGGGAAGGTCGGGAACTAAGGCCCCGTTTGACAAAAAAATTTTCCCTCTTTTTTTTTCAGTTTTAAAAACTGAAAAAAAATGTCTGGTCCGTGCCAACCATTTTCTGCGGTAAGTATATCCGCGATACTATATAGCGGACAGTTTGGACTAAGTGTAGAAAAAACTAAGTGTTGGAGAGGTGGAAGTAAGTGTAGAAGAAAAAACTAAGTGTAGAAGAAAAAACTAAGGCCCCGTTTGACAAATTTTTTTTCCCTCTTTTTTCAGTTTTAAAAACTGAAAAAAGTGTAGAAAAAACGAAGTTTTGGAGAGGTGGAACAAAGTGTAGAAGAAAAAACTAAGTAGTGGTATTCTAAGTAGCGGACGTAGAGAACACAACCAAAAACATTCTGCGGGGCCGTCCGCTATACTATGTAGCGGACGTAGAGAAGATGTGTCGTCCGCTACATAGTATAGCGGACGTAGAGAAAACTACCAAAAGTCTAGCGTCCGCGATACTATATAGCGGACAAGGAACAGACCCGCGAGACTATATAGCGGACGGCAAATGTATATTGTCCAGCGGACAGCAAATATATATATTCAAACCCAAAAGAAAGTCCCCCTATAACTTCTACACTCTTCTTCTCCCCGTGTTCTTCCTACTCACAAATATTCCCAGCGGCGTTGGCAAGCAGATCTGCGCAATTTCTTCATAAGAGCAGCTTTAATCCCCCCCTAATAGATCACGTAAGTTCACAAAATCAATCCTTTACATGTTTCTAATCTATAGTTGTGATCAATATTGCGTTTTATGCGTGGTTTTGATTATGCATTGAGCATGTGCTAGCGGTGATGAGGATTTATATATGTATGTATTTATTCATGTGCTAGCGTTTGTAAAATCCAATTCCATAGTTTCAGTTGCAAAAAATGGAATTTATCCCTGGACCAGAAGATCCATCCGTGTTATACGACCAAGCCAACCATATCAGTACGCTCATATGGGATGGTGGAGTAAGATACATTATTTATCAACTTTCTTATTATTACGAACGTTGTTTTACCAAAAATTTTGCTCAAATTGTATTTATTAATAATTCGTAGGAAAGAGAACTTCTCACCACCGTAGAAGTATCTCGCGAGTTCACGAGATGGACCTTGAACAATTCCCAGAAAAGCATACTGCGTGGAATTGGGTTTGGGATTTTCACGCATGGGCAGATCTTTCAACAGCTTGACCGGGCCTTGATAGGTGCCCTTGTTGAGAGGTGGAGAAGTGAAACGAATACGTTTCACTTCCCGATCGGAGAGATGACGATTACCCTAGAAGATGTAGGGTTCATCTTGGGGTTGCCGGTGACGGGGCGGCCGGTAATTGCTCCTCCGTCAGACGCAACGAATAAGAGAACAGCGCGAGACTTCTTCACTTCGATACCCCAGGATCAATTTAGCACTGGTGGTATAAAGTTGAAGTGGTTGGTAGATACCTACGGGGTTTTGCCGGAAAACTATACGGGCCGTGAGCTTGTGGTGTACACAAAGGCCTTCCTCTTGTGGGTGATGGGAGCAATTTTATTCCCAACGACGTCGAAGAACACGGTCAGCGTGAAATATTTACCGTTGTTGGGTAACCTGTCGGAGGTTGGGGATTATGCCTGGGGTGCAGCGGTTCTTTCGTATCTGTACCGAGCATTGCACAAGGCAACGAGGCCCAACTCCAAAGCCATATGTGCATGTCTCTCGCTATTGCAGGTATATCATATAAATCATGTCTTCGTTATTGTGTTTTATTTTTGTTGAATCGACGATATAAATATAATTTTTTGATGTTCTCAGGTGTGGTCTTACGAACACCTTGCTCCCGGTGCACCAACGCGTAGGGATGGAACCGACAAAGTCTGGCCTCGGTTGTGTGCTTGGGAGTACAGCCGGAGGGCTAGCCACTACAAGAGGAGAGTCGATCCCCATCACAACATTACGTACTATCGAGGGGAGTTCGACCGTCTATCTCCGGGCCAAATGCGTTGGGCACCGTACATACGTTTGGCGCGACGGGTGGGAGAGTCGTTCGTCTTCACGCTCTCCGGGTTGCAGCGCACACCCCTGATCCATTTCGAGCTCGCAGAGTGGCAGCTGCCCGACCGAGCAATGCGCCATTTTGAGTTGGAGCAGGGTTTGCCAGTCGATGCCCCGGATATGAGGGTTAACAGGAACCCACCGGATGTCGGAGTGTTTGGCACCGCCAATGCGTACGAATTGTGCGCGGCCGAAATAGAGCTTTGGACTTCTTGGCAGGACACACTGGCGGCCATCGTCTCGGAGCCAGACCCCGTTATCAGCATCGATCAGTACGATGAGTGGTACTACCGCATCACGCGGAGGAGAGTAGCCCCTGTAAACTTTGAACGTGGGGAGAGGTATGCGCCTAGGGGTCAGATCGATGAGCGTATGGCATACAATCTCGTAAGTTGCCCAACAAGTCTGACTTGAACCAAATTAGTTGAATATAAATGTCTGATTGAAGTTACTTAATTTTTTATCTCTTTGGATGTAGGTTAATGCCTCGCTTGCATTCTTCCAGAAGTTGAGTGAGCGGAGGGATCTGGTGAGCGCAATGGGCGAGGATCTTTGCCAACAGGCTGCGACATTGGCTTTAGGCTGCGGGAATTTTTTGCGCCAAGCATCGGGCCAGTCTTCGGGAGTAAGCCCGGGAATGGGTTATACGGGCGTCAGCCAGGGATACGGTGATCCCTCTGGACAGGCTTCAGGGGTGAGTCAGGGAGTTGTTGGTACCTCTGAAGCGGGGATGGGACAGGCTCAAGCGTCGTGGGGCGATTACAGCGGCCCCTCCTTCAATTTGTTCCCGGAACCCCTCTCTCAAGTCACGCAAGACTTTCCTTTCGGAAACTACGGTTTCTCCGAGGCACTGCCCATTGTCCCGTGGGCGGGACCAGTTGGCGGCCCCGAAGGGGAATATCAGCCGGCCGAAGAAGGAATTGGAGGCCAATATCCCCCGATCGACCCCCGAGGGCAATATCCGAAAGGGCATCCAGCCAGGCCCCTAAAGCCGCATAAATGCGATATAATCCGAGCCCGTTATTTTAGCGGGGCCCCCCAAGACGGAGCGTCGTATGACGTGGATCACCCCGAGGGCTTGGATTACAATGCCTCTTGGACAGAGATCGCCTCGCTGGCGCCAGGATCTTGGTTAGACAGCGGTGTCATCTCGCACTACGTGCAAATTCTGAGGCGAAGGTGTCGGGAGCATCCAGACATCGGTCTGCGCGTGTTTATCTTGGATGCTTTTTTCCATCAGCTCCTAGTACAAGAGTGGCACGACTGGGGCAATGCAAGGAAGGGGAGAGGCATGGCCCAGTGGAAACCGTCCCCTAACCTACAAGCATATCTTGCTAGGGATAGTCCAGTAAGCGCAAGTGTTGCCGACGTGTTTCTAATCCCCTTTTTAGGGAATGCGCACTGGTACTTGGTTTGCTACGAACCATTACAGAGCACGGTTTCAGTCGTCGACAGTCTCTACGACGATACCGACGTGATGCCTGTGATTGATATGTACCGAGGCATAGGCCAGTTGGATGCCATGGTAAGATCCTGTTTCCTTCTTGTTGTAACTTGCATATTATAAAACTGATTAATCTTATTTTGCTAGCTATGTTTAATGCTTATTATGGTTCTCGCAGAATCTTTTTGCTGCCCTGGTCAATGGTAGGCGTCGGGAGAAGGTATCGCGCAGGCCGGTCCTCATTTTCCGATTAAAGAGGAGTAGGCCCAAGCAACATAATTCCTCGGACTGCGGCGTCTTCCTCTGCATGTACATGGATTACATTTGCCGGTCTGAGAGCCTCAAGAAGACTGTCTGGAGCGAAGAATGCATACAAGACTTTAGGTATAGGATTGCTTGGCAAATTATAAATGGCCGGCCTAGAGCTATTAGGTTTATTGTAAATCCGTGTAAGGAACATAATTCCTGCGAGAGATGATGTTCCCCAATTCACATTGTAACGTTACAACACTTTTTTAACCCAAAAAATTTATTGAATGCGATTGATTTTATTGACCAATGTGATTTAACGGTGGGAAACCAAGTGTTGGATATCTGTCTATCTGCAGGGCAAGTGTTCAAAAAATAACAAAGTGATCGATAATATGTGTATCTGCGGGGCCGTCCGCTACATAGTATAGCGGACGCAGAGAAGTGAACCAAAACCAAAAAAAAAAAAACTAAGTGTTGGGGTCTGCGGGGCCGTCCGCTACATAGTATAGCGGACGCAGAGAAGCGATCCAAAACCAAAAAAAAAACTAAGTGTCGTAGGGGGGCCGTCCGCTACATAGTATAGCGGACGCAGAGAAGCGATCCAAAACCAAAAAAAAACAAAACTAAGTGTTGTAGGGGGGGCCGTCCGCAACATAGTATAGCGGACGCAACTAAGTGTTGTAGGGGCCGTCCGCAACATAGTATAGCGGACACAGAGAAGTGAACCAAAACCAAAAAAAACTAAGTGTCGTAGGGGGGCCGTCCGCTACATAGTATAGCGGACGCAGAGAAGTGAACCAAAACCAAAAAAAACTAAGTGTTGTAGGGGGGTATTCTGCGGGGCCGTCCGCTACATAGTATAGCGGACGCAGAGAAGTGAACCAAAACCAAAAAAAAACTAAGTGTTGTAGGGGGTATTCTGCGGGGCTGTCCGCTACATAGTATAGCGGACGCAGAGAAGTGAACCAAAACCAAAAAAAAACTAAGTGTTGTAGGGGGGGTATTCTGCGGGGCTGTCCGCTACATAGTATAGCGGACGCAGAGAAGTGAACCAAAACCAAAAAAACCAAGTGTTGTAGGGGGGTATTCTGCGGGGATGTCCGCTACATAGTATAGCGGACGCAGAGAAGTGAACCAAAACCAAAAAAAAACTAAGTGTTGTAGGGGGGTATTCTGCGGGGCCGTCCGCTACATAGTATAGCGGACGCAGAGAAGTGAACCAAAAACAAAAAAAACTAAGTGTTGTAGGGGGGTATTCTGCGGGGCCGTCCGCTATATAGTATAGCGGACGCAGAGAAGTAAACCAAAACAAAAAAAAAACTAAGTGTTGCAGGGGGGTATTCTGCGGGGCTGTCCGCTACATAGTATAGCGGACGCAGAGAAGTGAACCAAAACCAAAAAAAAACTAAGTGTTGTAGGGGGGTATTCTGCGGGGCTGTCCGCTACATAGTATAGCGGACGCAGAGAAGTGAACCAAAACCAAAAAAAACTAAGTGTTGTAGGGGGGTATTCTGCGGGGATGTCCGCTACATAGTATAGCGGACGCAGAGAAGTGAACCAAAAACAAAAAAAACTAAGTGTTGTAGGGGGGTATTCTGCGGGGCCGTCCGCTATATAGTATAGCGGACGCAGAGAAGTAAACCAAAACCAAAAAAAAACTAAGTGTTGCAGGGGGGTATTCTGCGGGGCTGTCCGCTACATAGTATAGCGGACGCAGAGAAGTGAACCAAAACCAAAAAAAAACTAAGTGTTGTAGGGGGGTATTCTGCGGGGCTGTCCGCTACATAGTATAGCGGACGCAGAGAAGTGAACCAAAACCAAAAAAAACTAAGTGTTGTAGGGGGGGTATTCTGCGGGGATGTCCGCTACATAGTATAGCGGACGCAGAGAAGTGAACCAAAACCAAAAAAAAACTAAGTGTTGTAGGGGGGGTATTCTGCGGGGCCGTCCGCTACATAGTATAGCGGACGCAGAGAAGTAAACAAAAACCAAAAAAAACTAAGTGTTGTAGGGGGGGTATTCTGCGGGGATGTCCGCTACATAGTATAGCGGACGCAGAGAAGTGAACCAAAACCAAAAAAAAATTAAGTGTTGTAGGGGGGGTATTCTGCGGGGCCGTCCGCTACATAGTATAGCGGACGCAGAGAAGTGAACAAAAACAAAAAAAACCTAAGTGTTGTAGGGGGGGTATTCTGCGGGGCTGTCCGCTACATAGTATAGCGGACGCAGAGAAGTGAACCAAAACCAAAAAAAAACTAAGTGTTGTAGGGGGGTATTCTGCGGGGCCGTCCGCTACATAGTATAGCGGACGCAGAGAAGTGAACCAAAACCAAAAAAAACTAAGTGTTGTAGGGGGGGTATTCTTTAATACCTTAGGTTTCTAATGTTGTGCTGCGCAGTGTAGCGGACAGTGTAAGAAATCACGTATAAAAAAATGATTGTAAAGGTTATTACAAACGAGTCATTACTAAAATATTATTACAAAATGTCCGACACTTTTGATGGCTCATAAAAGATTATTACAAAATATTCAGTACACTAAAGTTCCACTGCAGCTTGTTCGTCCTCATCCTCGGCATCATCTTCTTCCCCGTCTTGCAAAGGCACTGGACTTATCCCCAGTGCCTTGTAATGGTTCCGCTTGTCGTGGTCTGTCATTTTGTTGCACAATGCACACCTTCTTAGCTTTTTTGGTTGACTTGCCGTCTCAATAGAGCTTTTCATCCGCGTAGATCTCTTGCGGCCTTTCGTTTGCGATATAATTGGATCCGAAGGCCGGATATCATTGTCGGCTCCCTCCCCCGGCTCGTCATCTTCTGATCCCGTCGTAGGCTCGGTGTCAACCGCATTGCTGACTGAAGCTGCTTCCAATTGGTCGACGATGGGCTCTTGCTGCTGAGCTACCTCGAGGAGATGTTTATATCCGACCATTGTAGCAGCACCCTTTACGGACAAACGGGTGAACATCGTCACCAGATGATTATACCGCAACGTCTCTGATTCTTCAAAGTCAGTATACGGGTGCTCCGGAAAGGAAATGGTACCGTGCAACCTGTTTGCACCTTTCGTCCAACGTGGCAGGACGTATTTATCGGGGATTGTCCTGATATTCTTCTGTGTGAAAAACCGCAGAATGTGTCTACACAGGATGCCATGGAACTCAAACTTCTTACAAACACATGTCACCGAGTCCGTCAATGTGTCGTGGGTCACCGTATAAATTCTGCGCAGCTTCTCAGGGACGAGGTCATTCACGAGCGAATAAACCTTGTACTCACGCGACGACTTTTCTGCCACCTTATATATACTGTATCGGCCCGATTTTTGCAGCTCTACTTGGTATAGCAGGAAGATCTCCTTCGTATAGACTTTGGCACCGTTCAGCTCCAGCGGGGTCTCAAGCAACCTTCTCCTTTGCTTGTACGTGGTTGCAAAGTCTGCAGCCCTTTCTTTCACGAACAACGACGCAACCGCTTTTTGTGCTGATGTGACGAAACTCTTCAAATTGGTAGCTGTACCCACATAATTATCGAACGTGGCATTCATAGATTCACTCCTGCCCGTCGTTTTCATGCCCGCAGAAAAATGACTTCTCGTGTAAACACCAATCCATTGCTCTTTGAGCCCGTACAAGTGCTGGAGCCACTCGTTGTCTTGCAATGAGTAATCCCGAACAAGCTTTTCCCACCTCTCCTCGAATTCCTCAATCGTTAATGACTTGAGGACGCATTTGTCAAAATCCTGTTTAAAGTCTGGATACCTTGCGTACATGTGATGCAGACGTTCAGGGTATTTGTTGCTTATGTGCCAAGTGCACAAGTTGTGTCGAGTATCTGGGAAGACGGTAGCAATAGCCTTCTTCATTGCCAAATCTTGATCGGTGATGATAACAGTCGGTGCTTTGAAGTTCATTGCTTCCAGCCACACCCTAAACAACCATTCAAAAGAACTCTCGCTCTCGTCCCTTAACAAGGCGAACCCGAACAGGATGGAGTGATAATGATGATTGACGCCCGTGAAAGGAGCGAACGGCATCGAGTACTTGTTGGTACGGTATGTGGTGTCGAAAGTCACGACATCCCCAAAATGCTTATAAGCTAGCCTCGAACGACCGTCGACCCAAAAAATTATGCTAACTCGATGCTCGTCGTCAAGTTTATAGTCGAAGGTAAACTGCGGGTCCTCCATCTGCATCCGTTTCAATAGGCTCATTGTCGCTTGCGCATCATTGAGGTCATACGCGGCTCGTCTATGGGTTCGGACCGCGTTCCGAACGTCTGTCGTGTTAAAGTTTAAATTTTGAATTCCCCCAGCCTGTTCAGCAAGAACATTAATCATGTCGGTAGGTCCTAGCCGCGCATCGCTCATTGTGTGAATTAGGCTCCTCGCGACCTTACCCACCTTCTTGTGTTGATGCATCTGACTCACCTTAGAAGGGGTTACTAACGGGTGATTGTGTGCCAGTTCCAGGCTGGTAATAAGCCAATGATCTTGTTTGGCTTTATAGCTTACGAACATCTTGACCTGGCAATTCGTGCGCGCAAAGCAATCCCGTCTTCTCCGCGCATACCCTATTTCGTCATCATCACTGTCATCGTTGCCTACGCGTGTCTCATTTTGCACTGGGTTTCTGCCCCTATGACACTCGTATAAGCGAGAGCATATCCTTTTCGATACGCTGCTTGTTCTTGTAGTTTTTATTCTAATGCCAAAACCAACCCTCAATGAATAAGCTCGAAAACATTCTCCAGCTTCTTCCAACGTTTGAAAGGTTCGTCCTAGATACGGATCACTAGCATCTACGGGGGTGCTGGAGCTCGATACGAAATCAGACATTGTGAAAAAGACCTATGTAGAAATAGAATACGCTTATTATCTTGACGATTAGACCGATTTAGGATACCATATACATAATCTCAAAAGTGTCTCCTATTTTGCTAATTATATATTTACTGAACATAACAAATTAAAATTACTAAGATAAACGGTAGCAAGATCACAAACTTTACCTTGCTTGAGTGATGCTTGAACCAAAAGTGTGTTACTCCAAGAAAAGCTTGAAGGGTGCTGAAAATGGAAGCAAGTGAATCTGAAAGCCCCGCATAAATTTTGCTGAAAGAGCCGAGTAGGGATAGATTCTAGGATACCAGGGGACAGTTCTCGGGGCTCACGCCCGAGACTTTATAGGCGACCGAGGGGACAGGCCCTGACATGTGTCAGCCTAGAGATCGTCCGCCATACAGTATGGCGGACGCCTTTTTCCTGACACATGTCAGGAACAGAAAGGCGTCCGCGAGACAGTCTCGCGGACATGGGAGGAGGGCAAAAAGGTAAAACTCCCGTCCGCGAGACAGTATGGCGGACGGGGATCAGTTTTGGAAAAAGGCGCGATCTGGACCGTCCATCTTTCAGGATGGACGGTCAGATCGCGCTAGCAACTTAACTCCATTTGCTAGCGCTATCAATGGATCAGCTCCATATATATATATATATATATATATATATATATATATATATATATATATATATATATATATATATATACCAAGTGACAGTTTCTAATATTCTTCCATCCAATACTTGAAAAAGGAAAAGAGAGTGGGAGTTTTTTTTTTGGGATTAACAAAACAAAGTTTAAAAACAAATTAAGGTTTTTTAAGTGATGTAAATATTAAATTTATACCAAAATTTTTTTTTTATCATTTTCTTATGAAATCACGCTATTATTAAAAGATGTAATACTCATAGTTAATAATCCTTTAGCTACATTACATGTCTGAATTTTTATCAAAAATTTTGAAAAATTGGATTGGGTGTTTGTTGGCCCAGGAGGCTATTAGTCGAATCCTATTATATATAATATAGATACTTTGTAGATTATAGATATCAATGCTAAATATACTCATTTCTTATGTTGCATAAGTTGATAAGATTGTGACTACAAAAAGTATTGTATGTGTAAGTATACTAAAAATTTATAACAGTAGTTCACCTTGAAAACTAATAATCCAGTAAAATTAAGAAGAAAAAAAGATGGTTCTTACAAAAGCAACTTACATCATGCGTCTTAGTAACGTTAATTCTTCTAAATAATGTCATTATATATATCTATACTTAACAGATTATAGATATGAATGCTAAATATACTCATTTCTTATGTTGCATTAGTTAATAAGACTGTAAAGTGTAACCACAAAAACATATTGTATGGGTAACCATACTGAAAATTCATAACAGTACTTTACCTTGAAAACTAATAGTCCCAAAGTAAAAGAAATTAAACCAAATTTTATCAAAAAATCAAATAATACGTGCATGAGCATGCATGAGCATTCTGTTCCCTCACCATCTTTGCACTAAAACACATAAATATATCTTCACACAAACACACAGCCCGCCCCACCGGCAACCCCAACCCCCCCAACTCCTCTCTCATACACGCACACACGAAGCAGCAACGCACACAGCCCACCCCCTCACACACACACACACACACACACACACACATCAGCTCACCACCCGCCTGCCCAAAACCCAACAAACACCACTTTCCCCTCGTCTCTCTCACACATACTAATATACCACCCACACGACCCCGCTACCCACGGATCCCAGCCCCCAGCACCAGTCACACTAAAACATACCCACTACCCCACCCCCTGGCTAAACCCACTAACAAACGACCCCCACAAAACGGGGAGCAAACCACCCCTTCTCTCTCCACGACCCCCAAACAACACGGACAACAGTTACCCTGCCACCACTACCCACATCCCATCCCCCCACCTTCTCTCTCACACACACAGGAACCACCCCAGCCAGCCCACCCACAGTCACACTAAACAAACCTAAATCCCTCTCTACCCACGACCACCCCACACAGTAACCCCCCCACCCTCCTCTCTAACACACACACACGCACACACACACACACACACAAACAGTTACCACCGCTACCCACCACCCACCCGTCCCCCACAACAACGGACACACCCATGCACCTACCTATCACCCCGCTACCCACAACCCTCCCCCATGACCCCCAACAACACACCCATGACCCCCGCCACCACCATAACCCCACCCCTTACCCATGACCCCCACAACACGGGGCACAGCCCACCTACAAGTCATACTGACATACTGACACACCCCACCAACCCACCGATGACCTCCAGCTCTATCCCCCACACAGTAACACCCCTACCCCCCCAAAGACGGATACACCCAGCACCCCACCTCCCTGTTGCCCACAACCCTCCCACAAATGGAAATTGTCATAGAGAGACAAAACTTTTGCATGTTAGAATTATGATCTATTGAAACTTGAAAGCATGTCACTCCGAAAGAATTTCTGAACATAACAGAAAGCATTGGTTACACACCTAAGGCAGGTGTAGACGAACAATATTCAGATTCAAAAGCCTAGAGAGAAGCAAGTGTAGACCTAAAGCAAGTGTAGACGAACAAAATTCAGATTCAAAAGCCTAGAGAGAAGCTTCGAATCTGCAAATGAGAGAACAATAGTAAGCATGTTAGAATTATGATCTATTGAAACTTGAAAGCATGTCAGTCCGGAAGAATTTCTGAACATAACAGAAAGCATTGGTTGCACACCTAAAGCAAGTACAAACGAACAAAATTTAGATTCAAAAGATAATGCCGTGAGAGGACAACTGCAATTAAATTTATGAGAATAACGTAACTAGAGACATGAAGAAGTAGAAAGTTGCCAGAAACATAAAGAATCTAGCCTTCCACTACAAGTAAATAGAAGTTTATCCTCTGCTAGAGTGCTTTCTGTTTTTACCACAAGTTGATGAAGAGCTCCAGCAGTTTCTGTTGATTTAATTTCTTACAGGTTTGGTTTGTAGGAAAGGTGATGAAGTGATAGCTAAGAAAATGGTGTTGGGGAGATCATGGAAGTGGGAGATGTGGTGGAAGTTTGCATGGTTTGTATTTTTTCTGACCTATGAAATCTTGACACATAATTAGGTTAGTATAAAAATAATTCAAAATTTTCAAAAAATTAGATTGGCTTTTTGATGGCCAAAGAAGCTATCAATCGAATCCTATTATATATAGTATAGATGACATGAATGTTTTACAAATTATTTGTTTCACATAGTAAAATACTAAGCACACTAAACCTATACTTCGCTTTTCACTAATTACACTTAACTTCCTCCGTGGAATACTCTAGTGTCACTTTTTTAATTTATATGGTGGCACTTCTATAATTTGTTTGTGAAGAAAGCATAGCGTAATCGGTAAAAATAAAGTGCAAATACCAATTTTATTTTTGCTTATAGTATCCTACAAAAGCTATTGGGATGTACAATTTTATATGAAAAACTTTTCATGTTTATTCTAACTAGACAATGGACCCGTGCAAATGCACGGGACACCGCTAAAATGTGTTTTTTTATGATTCTTTACAGGTACGACGATAACAAAAATACATAAAGGATAATTAATTCTAAACAATGACCTTCAAATTAGAACAACAGACAATTCTTTGACGCTAATTAAATGGCAGACAATTCTTCAACACTTTGTTATTGAGGGTGCTTATTATTGCGTCTGCATCATGATTTTATAATTTATGAGCAACATCATCTTCAACACTGGCTTGATTCACTTTGAAGCTGATATATACATATGTAAAAAATTTTAAACTTCTTTAGCATGTTGCATTAGCAGAAATATAACTCAATAAAGGGAGAAAAGTAGAAGAACACTTCATGATTGCATGGAGTGCAAGTTTTCAAAATTATCATTGCAACCGTGTATAATCGTGACTAAAGACTTTGTATGATCTCTCATAAGGACCAGTTTTAACATTTGTCGCAAGATATGGGCAACTTTATCATCGAGTGATAATTAGAAAGCTGGACAGACTCTTCTTGTGAAAAGTTTATAGCATTATTCTTCTAATTGTTTATGCCAATCTAGCATGTACAAAATACTATCAAGGAACATAAATATATTAAGATTTAGACCAACATTTGGAATGTTATAGTCTTTTCTATTCTATTTTAATTTTCTCAACTCTTGTGAAGAACGCTCGCATATTGAATCACTGTTAGTCTAATACAAAATTCGTGAGTGAAAGATATCCGGCCTAACCTCCATATTGGCGGATCCATAAATGTCACCAAGTGCAACCTATACTAACAATAACCTAAAGAAAGTGCTTCAGATAAATTGTCGAGTGCAGAGGTACAAATTGATTAAACCTTGAAGACGACCTCTTGACCAAGTGAAACTTTCAAGTTGTTGTATATAGTACAAAACATTATTAGAAAAGATAAGTTCTTCTAGAGAAATTTTCAAAAGTTTCTAGTGTGGTATTGAAATTTATGTTCCTCTTGCTTTCAAAATTAAATCTAGAATGAGCATTTTTTTAGCGGATCCATCGTTCGGGTTTATATCATTTGTCCTCCACCACTACATTAGTAGTTCTAATAATTTTTACGACCATGCTCTCGCCAACTATCATCACTTGCATATGTCAAAACTATTATCAATATCGATCGTCCTTTATCGACCACTATGACCTCCATCTTTTGTTATCTCTTCGTCACTCTCCCTCTTCCTCTTCGCCACAACAATTCTGTCTAGGGTTCCTCATGTAAGCAAGTAATTGCAAGTCCTGCCATCTAAAAAGTTCTTTAATTTATTGCCTTTTAGCCCCAATCTTTTCTGAACATATAGCCACTGCTCCCTTCACCTACGATTTTTTTTTTAAATAATCCCCATGGAGACAGCAACAAATTATTTAGTCATAGGTACTAATCAATAGTGAGTAAAGTAGACAACTAAATAGTAATTCAAAATAATAGCATTAATCCACAACTAAAAAAGAATTGACTAAATTGTAGAAGGTTTAATTGGATTAAAAGACCACCTGCACTGACGACATAAGATCACGTGAAAAGCGTTCTATTATCCCTTTGTATAAGGATAAAACTTTGTTGGGCCAAAACATTACCTCAATAGTCATGGTTGTGCAAAGTTCAGAAACAAATAAAACATCTCTCTCTTACGTTAGGTAGTTATGTAATCATATATGCGTTAGATTAAACCGCTAATAAACAAAAACGTAGCTAAAGTACGCCACCCACAATATTATTTTTCACAACATACGATGAAATCAATGATTATAATGCTTATCTACTTAAGCAAACTACTAATTAAAGTATGAGTCTATATAAGTCATAAATGTAACCTTATCATGTCGAAAATTTCCATTTTTTTTAATATTCCCACATTTATTTCATTTATAGTATGGTGACCAAATTTGACAGGGACAAAGCATAATAATTTTTCGTTGAAATGCACAAAATTGATGATCTTTTACCCCTATTTGCCCATTTATGTGAAGAGCTTGCATGTAGTCAGGCTGCGGTGTATGATTGTGCAAATATACTAATAGCTCTTAGTTTCTTATAATAGCAACAAAAGAATACTGGTTTAAATGTGCTTTCATATCCTCAATCATCTAACGATCCACAAAGTTAAGAAATGAGCTAAGTGAAGGCATTTACAAACATAAATTTCGAAATAGATGACTGACTTACAAATTCTGAGTCCATATTGGCTTTGGTTGGCTGCTTTTTGTAACTTCTAAGTCTGTTTAAAGAGCTATTAAAGATGCAGAGCAGAACAACAGATATGTGCCAACACTTTGAAAACTATCGATGCATGGTGCACTTTAGGTGCATGATGAAGCATAACCATTTGCCATCATTACTAAGTTAATGACAATAATAGCGCACTAATTTCATATATTTATTTGGAAATCTATGAGCAAAAATATAATGGATCTTATAGGCCTTCTCCTTAAGAACCGAAAATGTGAGTGCAGTTTTGTGTTCATATATCAATCTCAAAGCAAATCTAACGATATGACATAAAGAAGCAAAATAAAAAAATATATTTATTACTGCATAATAAAATGATAAAGCACTATAAGTATTGCCATATTTATAAGTGGATCACTAAATTCTAAGCTTTATTAGTTCTAGAGCACAAGAAATAGCTAAAATGTAAAACAAAGTGAGCTATAAGTATGAATACGTGGTTAAAGTAGGAAAGTGCGGAAATGATGTATCCAAACTAAAGCAACCAATGTACTTGCTTTCCTACCATGCATCTTACCTTATAATTTGTGTTTTTCAAATATTACTCCGTATTACATTTCATGAGGATAATAGGCTAAGATGTTTGTTTCAGGTAGTATCATAGCGATAATATTATATTCCGGAAACACACTGGCTTGTTATATGTTGGCTGATTCATATAATTATACGGTTTCCGTATCTTTTCGTTGCATGATACGATTCCTCTATATGGTGAAGCATAAGCAATGTACTTATTAGCGTTATAATCAATAATTACAATACATCAGAACCTAAACCCATAATTTTTATTGTTATACACAATTAATTATAATACATCACCAACCTAAACCCATAATTCTTATTGTTATACACAAATGTTCTCCACCGTATATGAGGTTGGCGTCTGTCTATATCACCACATAAGCATTGGAAATCATTAATTGCTAACAAAGTTTGCTGGGTTACTCATGGAGTCATCTTCACGGAGGGGCATGGTTATTTTCCCTTTATTTGTTTGGTTCAGCTTCACAGGAATGGTTATCAAATTTATTAGCTTGGGATATAAGTAACTCCTCACTCGCCCTCCCACCATCCTCCGATTCTCAGTTCATCCTAATAGACCAGTTGATATATCTATTCAGAAACTTTAAGGACCATTTCGTTATATACTCCTAAACCCTAAAAGCATGACCAGCTCTTTAGGTTATAAGACATACCAAAGTTATACGCATGGCAATGATATGGTAAAACATTTGATGTACCCATACAAAACTAAGGCAAACAATATGCATGTAGTTCGATCAACATAAGAAAGTGTCAATATGAGTACAACCACTCATGTAAAATAAAAGATATGAAGAGAGGAAAATAAGCAAAAAGAGATAACTGAGCAGATTTACCTATGGAGATAGTGGGGCTCAGTGAAAGCGTGGAGGAAAATTGAGGTCGTGAAAGAGGGGAGGTGATATTGGTCTATGAGTTTTTGGTATTAATTAAAAGTCTATTTACTCAAGGAATTTGAAGAGTTCATTATCTTTTTGACAGTGGCATTTTAAAAGGCCAACTAAAGTGAGACTCTGTGGATAAAACTGAAAGCTGACATGTCAAAAGAAAAAAAAAAGGCATTTGAAATCCTATGAGTCAAAAACCATATAAAGAGACTAATTAAATTAGGAGACTATCACTTGCAAAGTTGAAGCTTAAGTGGCAGAAGGAGAATGTTCTTAAAAAATCTTACGTGTCGCAAAGATAGAGTTCCAAAAATCCTACGTGTCTCAATTTTAAGCGAAGGTTTCAGCTTTTTATATATATGTAGATTATTTAGGACTAATTTCAACAATATACCCTAACGTATGCTTTAAGATCATGTCAAGCAAATATACTAATTGTTTAGGGCTAATTTCAGAAGTATACATTGAGATCATGTCAGGTAAACTATAGTGTCAGGTAAACAATAAGTGTTCCTTGCATTCCTGGAAGCTGACACATAAAAACATCAAATAAAAAAAAGTAGAAATTGACATAAAACTCAATAAGAAGATAAAGAAAGAAACTATTTTGATAAAATTTTATTTGCTACTTTTAAGGTTACATAAATTTCGTACAAAAAATGACCTCCCAATATCAGTCTGAATCCAAACCTATTATATTGTGTTCACTGGATCAGATGTTGCAAAAAGAAAAGGGTAGCAGCTACACAACAAAGCAAACCCTTGTTTCAAAGAAGCTGCTACAACCACCACCTTTGCAAAACAAAGAGAGTAAATCCTGTCATGCATTATTGTCTAATTGATTTATTTATCAGCAAACTTTTCGTCTGAAGACTAAAAATTAGAAATTTAAGATACTAAAAACTCTACTTACCTCTTTAATCCTATTGAACTCAAACAGGTACTAAAATTTCAAAAATGACATCCTGACTCAAGAAAATGACAGGAAGATCAATTTGTGCGCACGTACTAAGGTAATTGAAGTCTTTCACGCAAATACATTACAACTTCATTGCCAAGAGCTCCACATTGCTAGCCGGGCCAAATATTAAAGGGTCAATCAAGCAAAGACCAATGGAGCTCTAATCACATATCGTATTGCCAATAACGTTTGCATAAAAAAAGTACTACTAATGCAAGAACAACCAAAGGTTGAACATCCCAGATTGCTAATAAAAATAAGATTTGTGAAAAAGGAAAGAAAAATTGGGAAGAACCATATGATGCTCCTATCATTCCTCAAGCAAAAAAGCTGTTTATTAGCACAATTGTTAACGTCAAAAGTACAAAGTACATCTAACTTCCAAGAGTTAATTTGTAATTTGATTTCTAGTTTAGTCATTTGTCCATATAACTAAAGTCCAGTGAGCCTGAGAGTTAAATTGCCAAGCACACATGCACACACACATCCCACCCACGCTGACGACAAGCATGCACACACATCGACACCCCCAACCCACACAGACAACAGACACCACACGCCCACAAAAGCCACAGAGAGAGAGAGAGAGAGAGAGAGAGAGAGAGAGAGAGATCCGTCTTAATATTTCTCAATACTCACATGTTGCCCAGAGATCTCAGTAACCTCTTCAAGGCATTCCAACATAACGTCAACTTGCTCTTCTGACGCTTCACAGAGGATCCATCATGCAACGTTCCATTACACATTCCATTCTGTAATGCTAATTGAAATTACACGAAGAAATTAGCCGCTAATATTAAGAAAAAGGTGATTCAAACTACGCTGTCGATTCTGCTGGCCAAGAAGCCGAAGCCCCTTCATCACCCGACCAAGTCTTTTACCACTCTTTCAATGCAAGATATTATATGATGCATTTTTATGTAACTCGAATGTAAATGCGAAGGGCAATAGACTGCCAAGGAACCATGGGCCCTCAAATGTATAAATTCAGGTTAATGAAAACACAGCAAGGTTGCCTCAAGTAATGGATCACTGACTTGGTACGATGTCAAGTTCTGTTCAAACGGCCTGGAGATAGAGAGCAAAAATTAAGATCCAAGGACTGCTTCAAGTTTACGTGATCCGTCAAGAATTGCTGAGACACGCAATCAGCCAAGACTGGTTGTCCGTCATGCACCTCTCTTCAATTTACATTGCAGGACTGGCTGGTGCTTGGTTGAAGGGAGAGAATCTCAGAACCCCAGATAAGATTTTAAGTGTGGATGACTGCAACTGTGACTGTTTGGGAAGTGTGGATAATATCTCTCTTTAACATCTCTATTGAATTTACGTTGCACGCGCATGACTGCAACTGGGACTCTGTGTGGGAAGCTGGGATCACAGGGAGTGCAAGGAAGAAGCAGAAAGGACGAGAGAAAAAAAAAGGAGACCAATTTTCATTTGAGACAAAAACTAGAGGAGTTGGTTTTCCTTGACAGATAAAACTGGAGGAGTTGGGGGCTAAACGTGGGTTAGTGGCTGAAATTTAGGACGTGATGGATAATTAGATAAAACTTTTGCCAATTATTTTGTGACAACTAATATTATATTTTGACAAAAATTAAAGAATTCCAAAAAATTAGGTCGAGGATTTGGAAGGTTATTAGGCTATCAATCGAATCCTATTATATATAGTATAGATATAGATATGAGAATACGATGGTAGTTGAGGTGAGTTTTCTCTAGGAATTGGAATTTCTGGGAATTCAGAAGTAATTGTACGATGTGTAGATGGTGACTCTTTATAGAGAGAAAAATCTTGTCTCAAAAAAAATAACCGTTGAGTCATGGGAACGTGTCTCCATATTTTTAGAGTCCACTATTTGATAATCACTTCAATCTCAACTCCTTACAGTCGATAAAGACTAAAAAATACTTGGGGGTTTTATCCATAACCAACCAACTAGTTGACTATGTCTTTAACTTCCCATCACATCATTCTAGTTAAGTTACCAGAGACTAATTAGACATGACCAAAAATAAATTAGCACATGGAGAAAGAATTTATCCTATGGTTTGAAGCTAATGTATCTTTCAAACCATGGCTTCTATTTATATGGCTTATGTATAGCCACATAATCCAACAAGAAGTTGTTTCGGACATCACTTGGATGAACGCTTGTACATTAGAAAAGCCGCGGACCATTCCCAAACTTGTAGTCACACAGTCAGTACGAGGAGTTGAGTATGCCAATTCAGCGTACCAACATGAAGTTCGGCATTATACTGACGATGCAACAATTAGCTTTTGCCCCGTTCTATCACCTCCATATCATCGTTGTTCTTGGCAATTCACCCGGCGAAAACTTATAATCCAATTTTATACGGTATACTCAAATCTAGAATCACAAGAAGAAATGAGAAGTGTCTTAAAACGAGGAGCATCAAAAGCAGGAACGTACTATCTAAATTTAGAACATATTCATGATGCGCTTAACCCTATCTTCCAGATGATTGTGCAACACAAATGCACGTTGCTTCAAAGAAGTTGAACTACAATGAGGCATCATTTTCTGATTATGCGTGAAGGGATAGATGTTGACGACCTCTATAGTGACAATTTTATTTGGTTTATGGTGTTTTCACAAAAACCTCCGTCGATATATTTTAACAGTACTATTTTAGTGTCTCTAATTAAACGCCACTAACCGTATTTAGTGGTCATTATTAGTAGCAATGTGAGTGTTTCTATAATACGCGTCGCAGTCAAAATCTTCATTTATGGGAGAACGTTGCGTATAGCATATCATTAACAAAATATTTACTAATCTGTGAACTCAAAACGAGACTCATTTTCATGGTTTGAGCTCAACAAGTCATGACACCTTGACTCGCCAAAATATTGGTTTTCAAAATCATTCGCTACCGACCTTTTCCAAGTTGTAAGATTTATCGCATAATATGATTCTGAAAATGTCAGTACTTATATTTACTGACAATGGTTTGGTAGAAAGTGGAGGTTGCAAAAAGTCTTTGTTAAAAATGAAAAAAATTGTGTAGATGCGGATGATCACTTTTTTAAACTATATGACTCGTAAAAAATATGGCCCATCTCGGTTCAATAATAATTTTAGAGTTTGAGCCTCTTATCGAAGAAGCCAAAAATGTGGATATACTTTAAACAAAAGGCCCGTATATCTTTACCCTCTGAACCGAGGCCCGTTGACGCCCAAAATTTGGGAGCCTGTGGCTGTGACCACGGGTTCAGGGTATCCTCCCATTGTATTGTCAATAACTATCCATAGAATAATTTCATCATTAGTATCAATAACACTGCATTCGGTATGTGTTTCACTTGCTACTACCTCTTATTTGTTTTTGTCTTGACTTTTAAATGACATAAAGAGGCATTTAATTTTTGATAGAGTTGTCTTCGATCACATCAAGTTGCAATGTCGGCAAAGTAAACAAAGAATTATTTATAACATCGAACTATTAGTTTCGGGGACAAGAAACAATTTTTTAGTACAGTTTCATCTTGATTGTATAGCTTAGTAAGATTGTTACTACTTAATTTGTAACGTTATTATTTAAATTGTATTATAATATTTGTTATCTTTGTCTAAGAATGTATAATTTCTTTCTAAATTATTTGTAAAAGGATTTATAACTTACAAAATAAGTTTCCCTCGTCCAAGGATTTTTGAGGAACTTCTGCGTTCTTGTCATGTTATTTAGGATCATTTTTGTTATGTTACACGTATCTGTTCTTTATGCTATGTTATTTGAAGGTATATGCCTGCTAATATATCTTTTAACCCGTATACCTGGCTTACAAAAATGCCAACGCGTGTCCCCAGAAGGATGCGTTTTCACAACTATAACCAGAAAGCACGATTCCATAGAAGGATCAAAGCAGAAAGGGTAGTCGTTTCAGGCCAAAGGGAAGTCGTTTCCAGCTCGTCTCTTTCCCTCAATGGATGACAAGGTTGAAGTTACAGTTAACTCGCATTCCTTTGGCAAGGGATTCTTTAGAATATTATCAACAAAAACGTCTTAGTCAGATGGAACTGCAGTATGATTATGTTAATTGTTGATTTGTGGAGTCTCAAAACGATTTTTTTGGGGATGATGTGCTCATGGAATGTTTCATTAGAACTGCAACCATCATATGGCACATATATCAGGTAATAGAAGTTCAGTTGATAGCTGTTCAAACCATATCAAAAGGTCTGGGTTCTAGTTGATATGTGGTGGGGGTGATGATTTCTCAGTGGCGACTGGAAACAGAACTAGTCATGGTGTCGATAGTACTGGGGAGATCCTCGTCTTTGCGTGTCTAGAGCTTCCAGTGCAGTATCGTGGCAACATCTTTTACCTAGCAAAGCAAAGAAAAATGAAAAATTGCAACTATGAAAAGCGAAATTCACTAATATTTTCGAATCAACCTAGTCGATTTTCTCTCTTAAGATAAGGAACTTTATTTGCATGACACAATACAAGAGCCGCAGGATTATTTGAAATGTATACGAAGTACAAATTTGAGTTAGGAAACGAAAGACGGGGTGACGGATATGGTTGATGTTCATACGGAGAGAGATGGAGAGAGGCTGAACTCAAGCCCCCAAAGCTCGAAAGATCCTTTGACAAAGTCATAGTAGCCACCCTTCAATGCTAGAGTTTTCTTCAGCAAGCCTTCCCTCACAAATGGATATGTTAGCAGGTTCCCAAGTGATACATTCACTGCCTCCTGCATTACATTTTGCACATGATTAGTTAGTATAATCACTAGTAAAACATCTGCATACGTTGTCACATGTTGGGCACATTCGGATTTCTCCCATTTTCGATCAGAATTGAACAGGTAAGGAGATACAAAAAACAAACAAATTGAACAACAATGGCTTGACTCTGAGCCGATGAAGCTGAAAATGAAACCATGAAACTGAAAGGGTATCTAGATGGAGCCTTTCTTTGGCTTTTGAGTTTCTTTTGTTTTTGAGTTTCTTTGGAACTTAGCAGTCATAGCTAGATGCAATTATCGAGGAACGTTCATAAGGGTAAGCACTAAGCATAGAATGACTCAAAGAATATAAAGTCGTGGCCAAGATGCTGTGGAAGCTGGAACTTACCTTCTCACAATATACACATTGTTCTGCCAAAGGTGCACTTCCATACTCCGCTTTCACCTTGGTCTTGGCAGGTAAACAGATTTTGACCCAGTCTTCAATGAAATCACTGCTTGTTTCAGTCAGACAATTGAAGAGTTGTGAGTAATTTGGCTTTGGCCAGTTCTAGCGCAATGCGTTTTTCAGTACTTTGAACAAAGGAATAACTCCACATGAAACACCACTAGATAAGGGGAATTTTCAGTGACATTTTCTATGGCCATTAGTGACAAAATGTATGACTTGTACCAATCCTTTCTCGTTGAGTTTCAGGTAAGCTACACAAAAGCAAAGGGAACGCATAAGAGCGACGTCTTACGTAGAGGTAGGTCCAGCATCTGGGAAAGTCATGAGCCCCTTAATCCCGCCACAACAGCTATGTCCAATAACTACAATGTTCTCTACCTGTGGAAAGTTGCAAGTCTCATAATACCAACTCTAGAAATTAAAGGAATGCTTTCTGAAAACTAACATTCACATGAGCCTTCCAATTTATTTTCTCCAGAAATCAAGTACATTATATGCAATTAATTTACCTTGAGATGCAGGACAGCATATTCAACAGCAGCTCCTACACCAGCGTACTTAGTCTGTTGCAGGGAAGATGGCGAATGTCATGTATACGAGTTAGATCAACGAGTAGCGCGTTGGAAAGTTCAAATTTGCATAAGAGTAGCGAACGCAGACCGAAAATTGGATTTATGTCAGAACTATCTTTCTATAAGCAACATAGGAAAAATTTAGGATGACCTGATCGTAGGGAGGGACCATATTGGCAACGTTGCGGACCACAAATGCTTCTCCTGGCTGGAAATCTAGCACATGAGACGGGCAGACGCGAGAGTCCGAGCAGGCAAACACCATAAACTGCATCATGTATTTTGCTCCGAACATATGTTAGCCACGATTCTGTGGACAGATTATCATTATTCATGCACTAATCAACAACAGGATGTCTTCATTACCTTTGGGCTCTGGCCTTGTGAAAGCTCACTGAACAAGGCCGGATTGGTTCTGGATTTGCATATCAACAAATAAAACATTGATGAGAAACACGTCCTATAATGGTGAAGTAGCAGGCGTGCTTATACACTTGGAGGGGTGTCAGAACTATTTTTTTTGGCAATTCAAAAAATTCATCCTTTTTTATTCCCTCTGTGAAATGCAGCATGCTCTAATGCCAAAAGAGGGAATAAGTTGCTCACTCATATTTCTCTTTTTTGAATTTAATGAAGCCGGTTTTCATCCGATCAACTGGGCTGAATGGCTTCGTCTCAGTTGTTTGCAATTCAGCTGTAATTTGATCAACTTTTGCAGCAGCAACAGGTCCTAGATCTTCCTTTTCACTGTACAAGAACGATTATCCACTGTTAGTATTCTGTTATAGCTAAATTTCCTTCTTTTTCTAACCAAGAAAGAAAAAAAAGTTTCCCTTTTTCTCGGACACAAATATGGAAAATTGAACTCATCCATCAGTTTTTAAGGAACTCTTTGGCTTACGAATGAACTTATGATTTTCTTTTGAATAACTGCAGTTTGACTCTCACGTACATTTAGCAATAGCTCATTCAAAGTGAGATGAATTGCATCAATTCACATTCAATTTAAAAATAGATCCTGCAGGTTTAGTAAGTGGGATGATACCTGAGGAGTTTCTTGAGTCCTGCAATGGCCTCTTCGTACGCTTGGTTCGACATATCTTCTCTCTGTTCGTAGAAACAATCATACAAATTATTCTGATACATCGTGGACATACTTGACTCGACTGCATTATGGATGTACTCTGAGCGGTTTAGCGCGAGAAGTTCAACAGGCCCAAGGAGAGTTACATGTACGTTTCTTAGCTACTTCGCAAAGAGGCAAATTTTTTTGTGGCCAAGACTCAGCCTACAGATCTCTTTGCCAATCAAAAATGTAAGAGAAGATAAAGGATCTTTACTAAATACGTTTTGCTAAAGCCATTTAACTAGTGACCAAAGTAAGAAGAAAGAAATAAAGTACCAATTTCAAAGGCAAAGACTAAAAAGAGCGCATACTGGGCTGTTAATTTTTATTCGACATTAGTTAGATACAAGTCGTGTATCTGCTTCTTATATCTTGTGAATTTATCTTTCCTATGATCATGCTTTTGGGCGGAGCACTAGACTTTAACATGGTATCATCAGAGCTCACCCCACATTTTCACGTGAGGGCGAGTAATAAGTTATATGCCATATAACGAGAAATAAGTCGTGGATCTGCTTCTTATGCCTGATGGGCTTAGTCTTCTCATGAGCATGTTTTTGGGTCGGAAGACTTTCCCATTGACATAGAGAAAAAAGAAGATACAAAAACAACGGCTAGATGTTTGTGGCCAAAAGAAAGCAAATGTGAACAGACCTCTTCAATTTCTCTTGGTTAGCTTAACCCGTTTTATTTCTCTTCACTAAAAGGTAAGAGTGCTAATGTGAAAGCAGCAAAAGAGAGCAACATTTGCCTCTCCCAGTATATGATCTGGTCGTGCGTGTGTTTGTATGTGATTTGATTATGCGGCACACAAGATGCACAAACGCCATCTGATGTGGTTAAAAAGAGAAGTCACAAAGAAACCATGCATGTATAAGTTGGCTGTGTGTGCATGATTTGCTTAAACAGGCAAAGCCAAAACAATGGCAGCTTAATACTAAATGTGAAGGATATGTACCAAAGTGGGAGTGATGATGGGAGAGGGGCAGCGAAAACTGGCTCGTTTCTGATTAGATTAAGGGGAGGAGAAGCTGAGGATGAAGAAGAAGAGTTGAGGCTGGCAAAAACCGAAGGCCACGAGTTCGACGAAAATGTAGCTGGTAATCTGTTGATCTTGTGCGAAGAAGACTGGATTGCAGGAGACAGAGAGGTGATTAAACAGCGGTTAATGGAAGCCGTCGACATTGTCGCATGGCGCTATAGAATTGGGCGGCTTTATAACCGTGTTTTACCAGGTCCGCCATGCATGCAAACCAAGGGATAATGAAAGTGAGAGCTGAGGAAACGAGGGCGTCTACAATTGTAGATGAGGCTTGGACGATGGAGATTGCATTACCGGTTCTCCTCTTTCCAATCCGGTCCCAATATGGTGTCAGAAAATCATTTTAAGGGAATGTTATTTACACTAGGGACAGAACCTACAAAGAGCCACGGGAAAAACCAAATCGAAGGAGCCAGAATTATTTGAAAAAAAAAAACAGAATTTGTTCTATTGACGTGTATGTGTAGAGTTAATTTCACATCAAGAAACCTTAAAAAAAAAAAAAAATTGGCATCTATACGGAGATGACAAACTATTCCATGAAACATTTAAAGTCGAATTTTTCAAATGATACGTATATGTGGGTTATACGGGCCTTCATAGACAACACTTGAGCGCTCTGAAATCCTGCATATACTTCCTAAAATTGCGTAAATTGATTAAACTCTGCACTTTGACTTTGGGGAGAAGTTTTTAATAACAGTAGCTGCACACTTTATGGAAAATAACGGACATTACATGTAACCAAAATCAACTTTTCCCTGCCTTGGTATTAGAAACTTTTAATTAATGTACATGGCTCCGTCACGGTGTGCATGCATGTCGCTTTAAGATACGCAACGACGGCGCGCCACGTCGCTCGCTCGGCCCCTACGGTTTTTGTCTTGTACCAAACATTCATGGCCGATCGATGATGATGTGATGAACTCCGAGCTCATGATGGACATGTGGAGCGTGTGAGCAGATCAAACAGGTGATGTTGAAACTGATTCAAAGTCACTGTGTGAGGTCCAGAAGTGGATAAAAGTGGATGGAACTCAATGGTGCACAAGGGAAGAGAGATGGATGATGAGATAAGGTCTTATCTTTGAAGCTTGGCTCTGCTAAAGTTCTGAACCATCTCTGATATCAACACCTTTACTGATAAAAAATCAAAACAAGCTCACCCTTGATTGCATTTCTAGAGTTTGATCCTCGGCGAATGCTAAGCGGCAGTGCTTAAGAAACTGGAGCAATCTTCTAAACGTCGAGTTAAATGCAAGATTAACCGGATGACAGACAAGAGGATTGGAAGAAATAACTAGAAACTATGTTATATTTGACCACGATAAACGTTCCAGCTAATTTTTGTACGGACAGTTTCGGGTCGAGGTGATCGAATACCGAGAATGTAGATATGGAGTATTTACAGAGTATAAAGTGAACATACAAAGTATAAGGTAGATTTATACTCTGATCAAACAAATCCATGTCTTGCAACAGAGTCAAGTGTGACATTCTACAACATTAGCCACAATGGATGTTTCTTCATCCTCACATCGACCTGAAACCTGGAATTGAAGCACGCACAGAACTGGGAGGGAGGAGAGAGAGAGAGAGAGAGAGAGAGAGAGAGAGAGAGAGTTCCGTTTTAGGAAGTAGGGGAAGGCTGGTTATGTTGCTGCCATGTTATAGATACAGGAGAAAACAATCTTGGTGTCATCATGTTGACATCCTTTGCAATTCATTTTGGCTGTTTCTGCATGTTCCAGAGAACTCAAAATTGCCAAGTTTAGAATAGCTTAACTCAAAATTCTTAAGCCATCCTTTGCATTTTTTTTGTGAAATGGACTCGGCCTTTTAAGCCATTCGATACAGTTGATTATACACAAGCATAATCCTATTTTTCAATGACTTTTTCGTCAATGAACATGTAAAGAAAAGTAAAAGTTTATATTTCTCGTTGTGTTTTACTTTACTCGATGATCACTATTTACCAAAAAAAAAACGCTGATGGTCAATGCAAAAGGCTATTGCCATAAAGACTTTAAGAGCAACATAAAAATACAAGAAACTCGCTTCAAGAGGAATGTAAAACACACGCAGGCGCACTAGATACATATGGGCTGCACGAAGTCATAGAATATTCAGTTGAATGTAGGGATAGGTTCGACTGGTAAGTCGCCTTTTTTAGTTTTACTTGCGCTGCAATGTGCGTGCCAATGGAATTTGAACTTTGCTCTTGGCAGCCTTGTACTGTATCCGGAGGGAGCTTAAATTGTTTGATATATGAAGCACAATATGAATTCGAAGGAATGTCTCTTTTTCAATGCTACCAAAACCCACACAAAACAGTCATGGAGCCGCCAAAGTTGATGCACACTTGGTCCATTCTCAAGTAAGCATGCCTTAAACCAGAGGTATTACGAACATTTGGCCATGGCAGATTTGGTCAACAACCTTTAGAAGGAGAAGAGGCAGAATAGCATATATCAATCTATACAGGATGGTGAGAACTCAACCACACACGGTATCTGAAACGAGGAAGTTATGAAATGCTAGCTTTCACAAACATCGACCAACTTCGTGGATAATCAAGCCGATCTGCAATATATCGTTTTCTTCGTGTTGGGGGCTATCTGATCTCTTTTACACTTACCTGGCGAAAGTTAGTATCTCAGCAAGAAAAACCTGCAAGTTCAGGAAACTCTTAAAGGTGAACTAGCATTTCCAACTATTTAAAACATAAATGGGCAACCTAAACACTAACAGGTATGCCTCGGCTAGATGTGCAACCCAGCACCCTAGTCTTTCAAGACATTTTTTTTTCATGACTGTTTCGATGTGGCCACTTCCCGTCAGTAATATTGGCAAAAGTTAAGACAAGCATCACCCAACATAGTATTACCATTCAAAAGAAGCGAACTCAAAACAAGCATAGGTGTAATCATTTGAAAGCTTAGTAGTCTATATTCCAGATCGAGAAAGAGGTCAAAATTTAGGTGGATTCCCACATGTATATCTTGCTGTATAAATATAATTTACAGCTACAACAACAAGAATGAGTGGGACAAGTCTATATGGCTACCAAAGCTACTGCCAGAACCAGTATCAGCATGATCAACCTTCTGATATCAAAATAAAATTGTATTTGGACTATGTACAAGACCCTACATCATAGAGCCAAAAAATGCGTCGACTTGTGATGGGCAAAGTTTGCTAGTCGTATGAAACTTCAGATGCTGATCTTGATGAGGTATTATGATTCATCGGCCTTTGGTTCAAGGGTCACAGGGATTTTCTCTAAATGATCACCACGCAGCACCTCCACATTTACCTGGGCATCAAAACAAAACATTTATAACCTGTGCTGGAAGTGTAATTTACAAGAACAGCAACTCGTCTCTCTTTTGACAGTTCGGGAGCATCTTTTTATCTATGTCCAGAATGGTATCTCATATATCATACAGAGGACAACAAGGTTGCAGCAGGAAAAATTTTAAACAGAAAATAAAACAGGGAGAAACATAGAGAGCCGGATTAAAGTGGCCCGTCAGAAGTTGGAAGGAAAATAAGTTCACAAAACTGGAGAAAAAACTGAAAACAAAAACTCTGTCAAACACTACCTAAACTTCCATACCTCAAGTAGCTGTCAGTTTAAGGCTAGTGCCATGACAACAGACGTAAAATAATTTTATCTCTGAGATCTAAGTGAGAAAATGGCCCAAACTGAAGATTCTCATGGGTACCATGAGCATTGACCGTGTGTTTGAAACTATGGAATTGATGGAATCTCAATTAAACAACTAAAATTTTGTTGTTTTGGAATATTATAAAGAGGATTTGTAATTGGATTTCATGGGATTTGGCTGGATTTGTTTCTAAAGTATGAAATTGGATGAAAAATGGTCGAATTTTATGGGAATCGAATTCACTTGAACTAAAAACTATTATTTACCTATCTTACCCTTTCCCGAATCTCTACCATCAATGAACCTACCAACATGGTCTTCATTGTTGTTGCCGCTACATCACCTTTACTACCACCACCACCACCACTGCCACCACTACTTTTTACGTTACCGTCAGTACCACCACCAATGGACCGCTATAACCACCACAACCAGACGGTACACCCACTATGAGCGCCACACGATTGTCATTGCCGCATAAACCGACACCACCATTATCACCACCACCACAGTAACCACCGCTGTCAATTGTGTTAGATCACCACCACGACCACCATTTTCGTGATTATATCGCCATCGTCATTTCGCCGCCACACCGCTACAACCATCAACATCATATCACTACTACCGCCACCATCATTATCACTGCCATGACCGCTGATGCAACCGCATTAACCCCGTTATGATCAATATGTCTGTCATAACCACCGCCACCGTCTCTGTTACCGCCACCATGACTATTGTCACACTTGGATATCACGACTACCATTATTATCACTATACTGTCTCACTGCCACCGTTGTTGACACACCATCACCACGATGTCACAACACCGCCACCACCATTGTCTCTGTTGCCATCATCCTCACTTATGTCACCTTACGCCCTAGTACCACTAACACCACTATTACTGGTACCATCACTAGACCACCGACCACCTCCACCATCTGTACCACTACCTTACCATCGTGTCGTTGATGCACTATCGTCACTACTGTCACCATCCTTACCACTACACTTCAGTACCACCACTACCATCTTACATCACTTGACCAACCCACCACTTCTACCGTCAATGTCACTACTGCTCCACTTACACCGTGGCTATTTACACATCACTACCACCATGCAGTGCCACCACCACCGTGGTGCCGCCACCTTTACTTTTCATCTTAAACCAAGAATATAATTGTCTAAAAACTATCTTTCCCAAACAAAAATTAGGAACTGTGATTTTAATTTCCTTCTGTTCCAAACAAAGAAAAGTTAATTTAACTCCAAATTCAATTCCTAATTTGAAATCCATATCTTGAAAGAATTGATTCCAAAAAGAGCGTTAGCCAACTTGATTTTACTGGGCACTTTAAAAATAAATGGTCGATGCAAAGTTCATATCAAAGGATTTCACTTTGTAGTAATCAAGAATATGGCAGTACCTTGACTGCCACATGTAACCATTTATTCCCTAATCCAAAAGATTCATTTTGGAAGGTCATGCTGGTGAAAGACTGGCACTTGACAACATTCCCTTCTTCATAACTCTCAAATCTTGAGTAGCTAGATGACAAATTTTCTTCCACAAATGCTCAAAGATAAATATTTCTATGTTGTCAGCAACTCGAACCCATTATCCCGTCCAGAACCACCCATTTAATTTACACCCCAAACCCATCCATTTAATAATTAGGTCTTAATGGTCATCTGCTCTAGAACCCAACTTACAGATGTAAATGGTTTCTAGGTGGGTGCCCATTAAACACTTCAATTAACTGTTAGAAAACTCTCAGCCACACTAGACGACGGACCAGCAATTACCACTTGGGACCAGCCAACACAGCCGTCAACACATGCCGGAGCACCAAAAACTCCGTCGTCACCCTGTCGCCACCATAAGAAACAGTAGCCCACCCACAATTTAGCAATACCCTCACTCCAGAATCTTCAAACATGTCATCTCTGAAAAATTTCGGCGAAGACCTTGAATCAGAGACATCCAGGCTCATATCTACTTTAGATCTAGGTTTTAAGGTAAGATAATCTCCAAACTACTAATGCGAGCTCAGATGGAGGCAAGGGCGATTGCTCGAGAGAAGAAGTGGAGGTCGTCGACGTAATGGCAGTAGCGCTGTGGTGGTGGATGTGGATATTCTGGTCTGCGAAGGGGCCGTAGTGGTTTTGAAAGAAGCGTGTTGGTGGTTGTCAACACGTATGGCTATAGCAATGTGCCACGGCTATGGTGGTGGATGTGGATATTATGGTCTGCCGGCGGGGCTGTGGTGGCTGTCGTAATGGTGGTGGTTGTCGGTGGGATGGTGGTGGCAGTACGGCGGGGTTGTTGTGGTTGCAGCTGTGTGATGTGGTTGTTGTTGGTGTGGTTGTGGTGGTGCTTGTTGGTGCAATGACCATTGTTAATTTGGCGGTGATGATGAAGATGAGGAGGAGAGAATCAAGAATATTTACTTGACTTAGATAGTGGTCATTTTCCTTAAGGGTGAAACAAACCCATTTGAAGCATGAACCAATTAAGCCACAATTGAATGGGAAGGTCACCCATTTATACCCAACAAACTCACACCCAAACCCAACCCACCCACTCTGTTTGCTACCTCAATGGTGGGTTCTAAAGTAGTAAAATAATCCCGAGACATGATAATCATCTCTAATCACACGTAAGTTCAAAAAGACGAGAGGGCAGCAGTTGAGGAATGAGTAAGTACCTTTTCACCCACTTTACATTGGTCAAGAATCCTGTACAAATCACTTCCATTGTTGACTTTTTTCCCATTTACAGATGTAATGATATCGCCCAATACGAGTCTGCCATAGGCATCGCGCTTAGTTGGTCGCAGACCCTGCAGAATAAGGAGTAATCTCAGAAAACTTGCACATAACAGCAATAGTTTCAACTTACTCAGGTTGAAATAAAAAAATTAAAATTTTAATTAATATCGGTCATATAGATGAAACAACTATGAATACCGCTTTGCCAGCTGGACCACTCGCAGGAGCATCTAGGACTAGGACCCCACTAACTCCTAGTTGTTCAACTGACTGATCAGGTGCAAACTTGATTCCCAAAATTGGCCTTGTGACTTTTCCGAACTGCACCAACTGATCTACGATTCCACCCACCTGGATTACATATCGAGCGAATAGCATGAATGACAAACAGCTTCAAAGGAAAAAATTAGTTTGCAATAACTTCTAAGTAGGCAGTAACTCACTGTGTCAACAGGAATTGAGAATCCAACACCAGAGGATGCACCAGATGGAGAATATATAGCCGTGTTTATCCCAATAAGGCTTCCCGCACTATCAAGAAGCGGCCCTCCACTATTACCAGGGTTGATGGCGGCATCTGTCTGGATAACATCTTGGATTGGACGACCAGTAGCAGCAGAACTGATTTCTCTCCGGAGTCCACTAAAGAAAAACATGAACACCATTTCAGTACTTGAAAATATCCACATTAATGCACGGGACTGCTAAGCATGGTACTGGCTCAAATTTTGATCTCTCTTAACACTTTAAGAGGCTAATCATAAACTGTTATATCAGGATTGATATGTGTCTACTAACTTAATTTGACTACTTCGGCAATTTATCTGGTAATTACTTTGACAAATAGTTAGGCTACATCAACAAGTAATAAGGCTTTCCACTCGCATTCTTTCTTGGTCCATATACTGTATGCGTCCAATTTGAACCCCTGGAGCAAAAGCTTCTGGGCAGGTTATAATGTAACTTTTATTTCCTTTACAACACTACCAGCCAATCCTAATCCAAGGATCTTGGAGGTGAAGAAGAAAGACTAGACAATGGCTTGTTCTTTTGAGACGTAGCGGCTGCTGCTAGATTTTTGAAGTGCAACTCGTACATTACTCTTTTTTCCTCTTTGGTAAGTAAATGAAAGTACAGATTAACAGCGAAACAAGAAATTACTATGATCCTTGCATGCACTCACATACACACACTTGCTCAAATCTTTAAAAGGCTATTTTCAGCTAAATTCTCAGTATTCTGTTATAAAGATGCATAAACCACAGGGTATCTAAGCATACAAATTGATACAGCTAAGGAAAACCCAGGCTAAAAACTGTAGGATGGAGATATTTTAGCCTGCAACTGGTGGTATTAAATTATATCAGGCTAAATAAAAAATCGCCTTTTTGCGGTTTTAAATTTTTACAAGCCTGCCTAACCAATTCCAGCTCAAGTCTGCCAAAGTATATGCATAAAACCAATAATTTTATTTTTTTTTTAGAGAAAATGATAAGCATAAAAACCTATTTTTAGGGTTTTTGCAAGAAAAGTATTGTTGGAGTTGCCTTGGTGACATTTGGTGGAGAAGCTGATCTGTTAGCTAGAAAGAAAGACATAAAACATTAGATAAAACCGATTTACAAACTCTTAAATATGGCTTCTTTTGTTCTGACATCATGTGCTTTACTTTGACAGATCTAGGATCACAGAGCCAAAGCCTTAGCCCAAGACTGTTTGATATGCCAGGTGCTCGACCTGGGATGATATCTGGGTTCTTCGCCAAGGTTGGACTAGGCACCAGCTGGTGTTAAGGCCCTCCTAACTTGCATTTACATTTACAAGCACTTAATGTCTTGATTTGGTTCATTGATACCAACGAGCAGTTGGATTAGGATCATACTGACTATATACACATATTTTCCATGTGCTGCATAACTGAAACTGTTTCACCAAAACTAAAGGAATAAACTCATATTCTATAACTGAGTACAGCAGCAAAAATTTCGCACCTGATGACGCCAGTTGTAAGTGTATGGTCGAGACCAAACTGCAAAAAGGCACATATTGGAACAAACAAAACCATCATCTCAGTGTATCCAATATGAGACTTCTAAACAAACAATTAGATGCAACTGCAACAAGGTAAAGAACCTAAGATCAAACGTTCACTCACAGGGTTCCCAATGGCATATACTTTTTGACCAACAAGCAAATCTGCAGACATACCAATGGGTATGGGTCTCAGTTTTTCCTTAGGAGCATCAATACGCAGTACAGCAACATCTTTATCTTGGTCAAATCCAACAACTTTTGCATCATAAGTGCTCTGGTCAGAAAAAGTAACCCTGAAAATAGTAGCACCAACTTAAACTCCAAAGAAAGGGGAGGAATTTGGTTATGTGATCGTGAAAATTTGATCATGGAACAGTAGTGTAACAGAAAATAAAAAAAGGGTGCAGAAGATAACCAACACAGTTAGAACTGTAAAAGGCGAAAAGCGTGCAGCCGAAAATCAAGAGAATCATTGAAGAGCAGATACCAGCACGATGAATACGCTACTCAGCTCAACTGGGCAGAGTCTTCAAACTAAAGGATGGCTTCACGAATCTGCTTGAATTCCTATCAAAAACTGGC
>JAVXUP010004228.1:0-37547 GCA_033070095.1 Escallonia herrerae | reverse complement strand
GAAAAAAGACGTAAAAATAGAGGTGGCATTAGTTGGATTTTCTAATTGATTCGCTTTGAGATAAAATTGATTTCTCCTTCTTTATACAGCACAAATAGACTATGTCTATTTATGATAGTAACTTAAAAAAGAAGGGAACGAATAAACAAGTCACCGTCAAGTAAAAATTGGTTCTCACTTATATTTTCTTTTGGAATTTATGGTTCTTGTAAAGGGACAGTTAATTTCTTCTTATAAAGGGATGGCATGATATTTTCTTCTTGAGCTAGTTGCTCAATTATGCTAATTTTTTTTGAAGTGCTACACTCTCGCCAATTTTATTTTTTTGCGTCTACTTGGCCCCTTTTGAGGAAAACAATGACGGAGGTCCGCCACTAATAGCGACAATGTCTCCAACGTTTTGGAGGAGGCTATACCTAATACTCCTTGCACTCATATTTTTCATCCCGTGTCCCCTTTTTTGATGTTTCAATTTTTTTCGGTTTTTAAAAGGTACACTATATAGTGCCACTGAATTTCCATAGTTATTGTTGCGTTAAATAGAATATTACCGCAATTTTCAAATTATTTGGCTATTACATGGACTGCACAGTCAACTCTGGTTGAGATTGTCCCAATATTGAAAGTCTTGAGGTAGATTGATTAACATTTGGAAAATAACTCCTTCAATTCTACCACAATTTTTATTGGAACTTTTTCGCGCTTTTGACATAAGTATACATGACTTTTTTTATTAGTATTGTGAAAGTCAATAACATTACTTACAAATTGTCGACCTACGATCATCTTGTCGGTCCAAAATTTTTTAGATACTTTCAAACTGTAATTTGACACATTATAAGTACCAATATATTAGTTTACAGTACTGGAATTTTGTGTAAATCATTCATCGAACAACTTTACTCGTCTTATTTCTTAAGTAACAAAATCATCCTTCATTAAGATTAAACACATTAGCTTCAATTCTTTATACTACCATTCATGTCGACTACAATCCCATCCTTTGCAGCACGACATCTCTAGCTTGATAGTTTTAGTGACACGAGATTACCATTCATAATCTGCAACGGAGTTTCTACATTCATAGTCTAAATTGTCGCTAATTAAACGAGCAATTAATTGTTCGTATAATACTAATTTAGAGAGGAAAAAGGTGTACGAAACGATACAACCTTCTGGATTTAGTTTGATCACGTTCTCAGTGTAATGAAAGAGAAATAGGTCTCAAACCAAGAGCTCAATGCCAACAGAAAAAAAAAAACTAAAATGTCATAAGCCTTATTTTTGAATTGTAAAAGATTTTTTTTGTTTCTCAATGCTATTTTTGTGATACTAACAAAAAAGAGAGATAGAAAGAGAAAATAAATGCACACAAAGTCATCGAAGATTTTATTATTTATGCTTGAAAAATAAGTTCAAAAAATGAAAAGGACGAATTTGTACTATTATTCAATATGCATAAAGGGCTGCATTTTCTTTCAACAAATATGTTTTATGCCGGTAAGACTTACCAGTAACATAGCGGCCAGTAAGATGGCTAGATACTCAGATTTTGTGAATGAATTTTTGACTTGAATGGAGGAGGCACTTCATTTGTTATGTCATCCATTCTCGAATATATGTAAACCCCAATCGAACGATCAATAAAATATACTCCATTTAAGAGAAAATAAAGGTATGCACTAAGATGTAACAAGCCAATGTTACATCTTTCCAACAAGGAGCCTATGAAGATTTCTTCTAAATTTTTACGTACAAAACACGTACACTACTATGATTAACTTCACTCTTCTTAAACAATTCGCCCTCGATCGTTAGAATTTATCACATTAGATTCAATTGCATACACGACCGTTCATTTATTCGATCGATGCAAGAATCTTCACCTGTGATTGTGGTCATCTCTCACTTGACTTTATAGTATATCTTAGTTATCAAAGGACTTTAGAGTAAAATCATTCTCACTTTTATACCTTTTTCTTATAGTAGTAGGATACACGTGCAATGCACGTGAATATTAATATGTGACAACATAAATTTTTGGTATAAAAATGTTATAGTTACATTTATTCTCTAGACCATGACAATCAATTTTCTATGGTTCAAATTAAATATACATGGTAATTCAATTGGATTCAAGAGTGCAAGTTGGAATTGAGATGTATATGCATAAGAATTGCTCTAAAAATGTTATGAATCCATTTAAAGAATGTTAATAATCTCTCAATCACCTTCATCTCGCACACCTACTATAGAATAGGAAAAAAAAAAAAGGTGCATGTCGACATGTCAATGATGGCCCATATCCCTATCATGGTTACTCACCCTTCTTTTAAAGTAAAAACACTTTAAAGTTTTTATTTTACAAAAAGGAGTAGTTGGACGAAGTAGCTAAACCAGTCGATCCTTTCATGGCGGAAGGGCTTTTTACCGAAAAGAAACCAGATTTAAGATAAAATTGACGGGAAACACACAAGAAAGCACACAAGGAAGAATTTCATCTCCCATGATCAAGACATCTACTTAACCACGATGTCGCGAAAATGGGATTCTGCTCACTGGACATAATAGTGTTACTCCCAACCCCCACCAGATTTTGTCTCGAAAATGAACAAATGAAAAGACCAAAACTAAAAGAGATTGGACTGGTGTCAGCAAATTAGTGAACACTAGTTGTTGCGAATGTATCACAATCGTCCTTACTCACCTTATTTCATAACATATTTTTTGAAACCAATAAAACAACCCCAGAGATGAGCGAATAGGATTTTTAAAATTTAATGAGAAATTTAAACTAAGTACAATCATTAATTTCAATCAAACCAAGTACTACTTCAATCAAGATATTAACTACACAATCTCAAGCAATTATAGAGCAATAAGTAAAAAGATTGAGTTAAAGATATTTAACAAGTAGATTTAAATGGTTCGGCTTGAATTACTCTCAAGCCTACATCTACCTCTTTAAGGAAGTCTCTTACAAGAGCACTAGAATCCACCAGTAACAATTTTCTTCCTCGTCAAGATCAAAACTCTTACAACACTTGGTGATATCCCCACACAAAGCAAAAGCCTTGAATCTATAAAGCTCATCCAAAACTTAACAAACCCAAGCCTTAATCACAGTCCTTTTACAAAGATCAAATGTGTATAAAGAAACTCTCTTGAAAAGAAATAAGTACAAATAAAACTTTAGTACAATAGAGAGACGAGAGAATTGATGACTTGAAGAATACTCACTCTCAATCAAAGAATCGCTCACAAAGATGCTCTCTTTGATAATGTAAAAACAAGATGAAGAGAGAAAAATTTAATCTAAGAACCTTGATGTTTCTCTAATGAATGGAGGCTTAGCATATGGTTTCCATGGTGTATGATGAAACCTCAAATCATTTATATAAAGAAGATATCAAATATAGCCGTTATGAGAAGATTTGACATGATTTTGAGCAAAATTAGTCATTATTTCTCACCTAACGGTCAATAAATTTGACTGCATTTGTAGTCTACTGCATTCCCTTGTTGTTCATTTCTTGACTGTCTCGCGAAACCCTCTTTCTTATTTTGGGCATAATGTTCTCTAAAAAAATCGGATTGAGGTGTCTTTTTTTGCTTTGGAAAGCTCATAAAAGATTTTATAAAGATATGAAAAGATTAGTTCCAAAAACATTATTAAGAAATTTTGAGTGAGCTCCAAAGTTCACTCGTTTTCAAGAAACAGACTTGTATGAAAGGTTATGAACTTACATGCAATGCACAAGGTGTCCTGAGGTCATTTTAGGCCATAATCATCAATTCAAGTACCAAACCAAGACTAGTTACATAATATTAAAGTTCAATCATAATCAAAAGTAACTTACCCTATACATTCTTTGTTACTCTTTGTCATTAGACTTGATGAGGCTTTCGTAACACGTCCACTACAACTTCAAGCTTCTTTGCCTTTGATCCATCTATCCACGTTCTCAAATGTGTCTTCATGAGTGTGTACGTGTAGTGTATACCTACTAAGAATTCACTCAAAGTACACATTAAAACATAATCAATGTGCAGTTATCATCAAAACAAGATATAAGTCTAGATTATCCGACGATAGGGCTAACATTTTTTATATTTAATTTGAGAAAGATGTTACTATAACATTAATATCTAACACATATACCTTTTAGAAAAATGCTGTAACGAAAGGTTCGTAACTTCAAAGCCACAAAACATAAAAAAATGCATATTTATTTCTAAATCCACGACCACTTTCTAGAGTTAATATTGTTATTAGAGAATTTCTTGTGAAAAGAAAAAGGATTATCCGCTGCAGACTAAACAACAACCATGCTTCCAATCATATTACTATAAAGTTTTGTCGCTTACAGTGTTTTGGTGGTATTCTTTTAATCAATCATGTTACCCGTTACCGACAAGTGATGAATCATTTAATCTCTTGTTCATATGGTGGTTAATGTAATGTGTAGTTATTGAAAGATGTAATACCAAAAGATAAAATAAATAAATAGAAAAAAGCAATAACTCATACTCTTGAAATCAAGTTAAGTCATTCTCTTCTCTTTCTGGCAACATTAAAAGTAGTACAAAGAAGATTTTCATTATTGAAAGTCTAGATTTGAGCCATGTCAATTATGTTTTAAATGACATATTTGTTCGAAGAATCTAGATTCAACGCATGTTAATTATGTTTTAAATGACAATTGAGTAATTTTTAAATATAAGAAGAGTATTATAGTCTACAAAATAATTTTCGAGAATTTACACTTTTATATGTAGTACAGATACATAAATCATCCCATGAGTTTGCTATTAGTCTCTCATTTTCAGAGCTAAAAAGCTCCACATGGTGACATGATGGTTTTGCTGGATATTTGTATATATACCATTTCAACTGACTCTGTCATTCCCACCAAGTAGCACAAGTAAACACCAGATATTAGCTTCATCTGATATGGCTAAGTTTTGTTCCTGTCATCTCTTATTCGTTTTCTTTGCTTTCTCAGGTTCGTGCAAAAAATATAGCATTCGAAACACCTTCTGATTCGTGTTATTTAGCAATGCCGAGTCCCATCACTGAAAACGTTAAAAAAACTTGACCTGGTTTAACAAGGGATCAGATCGATCGACCTCTACGTATAGCTCAAGTTCAGTTCAGTCTTGTTTCAGTGTAGAGTAAATGACTTTGTTTCTTACTTGAATGTAGCTATACTGATGGCCGATCAGGCTGAGGCTCGAGCGGCTAACTACAAGACATGCCACCTTCTATTGGCCGCAACTTGCGACGACCCTGGAGCATGCACGAGCGTGTGCTTGCACAGCTACGGGGGCAGAGGATTTTGCAATGGAGGCGAAGACTTTCCATGTGAATGCCTTTATTATTGCGACTGACTTGCAACCAGCTTTTTGTGCTTTTGTATTTCGATAACCCTGTGAATAAAGAAGGGACTTTGTTGATTATTGTAATTTCTTTCCATCTTTATCTGTTTTTCTTTTCTTCTTTGTCCTTTCTTTTCTTTTTCTTTTTCTTTTCTTCTTTGTGCTTTGATTATTGTAATCTCTTTTCATTTTACCCTTGATAACATTGGCAAAATCCTATCTTGCAAGCACTAGTCATCACGGATGGCCGGCCTGATTCGTTTTTTTTTTTTCCTTAGGTGCTTTCAAGTCCGTCCGTCCGTCCTTATCTAGGACGGTAATTTTGACAAAAATATCATTCTCACTTTGCTTCTTTCTCTCTACCGTCGACAGTGACCTATGAATCAATGAAACACCACAATGTCTCCTTTAAAAGGGTTAGCAAAATAAGTAGTTTTAAGATTATAAGTAGCAAAATAAGAATAATCCCATACTATTGTTGGCCGAAAGCCCTGGAGCAACACTTATTCGATATTCGATTCAGCTTCTTCTCTAATGGGGAAGGTGTTATCTTGGAAGCTTACTTTAAACATTCTCTCTGAATAGGGGCCATAAGGACCATTACATCCGATGTGGAATATCAAATACTTCGCTCCTTATGCCTTAAGAAATGTCTTAGCATCTTACTAAGGCTCAATCAAACATAAACTAGAATTTCCTCTCTAGCCAAAATGGGATGTACCTGACACATCTTTCGTCGTCCTATTAATAATCTTGATGTAGGATATACTGGAGTTTGCCTTCGTTTTTTCAACCATCGACAACCCTACTGGATAGTCAAGCACGAGTTTTTTGAGAATCAGTTTTGCGAGTCAACTATTTCAAAAGCTTGGGCTAGGCTATCCAGTTGGAGTGCCAATGGTTGGAAAAAATAAAGGCAGGTCTGAGTACATCCCACATCAAAAGGATGGGTGGGGTAATGAAAGGTGAGCTGCGTATATCTCACATTGGCTAGAGAGGAAGATTTTGAGCTATGTTTGATTGAGCTTTATGGAAGACACGGAAGCATAAGAATGTGAGATTGTGATATTCCATATTGGATAGAGCGATAGTCTAAGATTGCTCATATAAGACTTGCCTATAATATAAGAGATACCTACTCTGTAAGTTTCTTTTATAGAGGCAATGTACTTTGCAAGTTTTTTTTAGGGGGGCCAATGTCCTGTAATGGACTTGTGGACTAGATCGCTACACAAAATATCATTTCCCATACATATGTATATATTTCAAATTGGTAACGTAAACCTTATTGTGCAATTGTAATAGGGTTCGTTGGGTCTCGAAAGGAACTCAGATGAGAATTTCAATATTGTGCTTTAATCGTTGCTAAACATACGTCATTTACATCATGTGCCATGAGTCTCCCTTCTTGGTAACAAAAGAACCAATGAAATTCATAAGTTCAGAAGTACAATTTTCTTATTACTGCGCGATGTGGATCCTCGTAACCCCACCTTTCGTTTTTTGATATATATATATATATGGGAGCTGATCCGTTACTAGCGTTAGCACCGTTACTAGCGTTAGCACCGTCCGCTATATAATGTAACGGACGGTAAGTTATCGTCCGTTACATTATGTAGCGGACGGAAAAACAGCGCTAGCAACGTGCTAGCGCTAGCAATGGATCACGACCCTATATATATATATTTGTTTGTTTCCTTACTAACTTACTATCATCTTAACTAATTGTTGATCGGAAAAGTCTATTTTCCAAATGTATTATGTTTTTGGGCTAATTACACCTATGTCCCTGAGATTAGGGGGTAATTACAGTTAAGGACACAAAGTTTCAAAATGTAACATTCCGTGACCAAAAGTGTTTCAAATGTATCACCTGTGTCCATCCGTCATGATTCCATCCAAAAAGTGTACTTTTTTATGATGTCATCAATACGTATTTTTAAAATGACGATACTACCCCTTGTACTTTATATACAGAATATTTTTAAAAAATTTAAATTAAGATTTCAAGCCTTAATTTAATGATTAGGGTTTTAAAACCCTAAATTTGATTTGTTCCCTATCTCTATTCAGTCTATTTCATCAAAATTTCTCAATCTGTAAATTAGGGTTTCAAAAATTTCTCAATCTGCAAATTAGGTTGTCAAAACCCTAATTTTCAAATCAGGGTTTTGAAATTTTGATGTGTTCATTCTCCCGTAACCCATAACCCTAATTTTCATTCTCAATCTGTATCAAAACCATAATTTGTCTCAATCCGCAAGTTAGGATTTCAAACACCTAATTTATCTCAATCTGTAAACCCTAATTTATCTCAATCTGCGCAGTTTTTCCTTCCTCCCATTCTCCAGTCCTTGCAACCTCACGCCGAACGTCACCACCTTGGCCACCTCCTCCAGCTTCAAAATCACACTGCTCGCCAGCGCCGGCTAATTCAAAAACTAATTAGCCTATGATTCAACTAAGAATACTGACAGCCCAAGATTTCGAGAAACAAATAAGCCATCAATTTGCACCTTGATTTCGGGTCAAACCATTAACGCCGGCGCCGGAGCATCTAAGGGCGACGTCCAACGGATTTCCTTCAAAGCGAATCGGAGCTAATTACACCATCAATCTACTGAGCGGACATAAATCCAGGGTGTCGCCGCTCAATTTCTTCACCTTCACCACCAGGAACGACGGCGTGACGGCGAAGATGTTCGCAGCGATGCTCAGGTTCTCCAGAGATCAGGGTTAGCTTATCGCAGTGACCAGAGATTGGGGTTGGCTTGCCACAAATGATCAGTAAAGGCGCTAAGGCCAAAATCGGTGACCTTCGGATTGCCTTCCTCGTCCAGATTAAGTGAGAGAGTGAGAGATGAAGATCATTACTATAGAAGGATAATAGACATACGTGTATTGTTAGAGAAGCAAGATTTCAGGATATGGTGTGGCGGCCGCGAGGTGGGGCTTGGGTTACCGGTGACATGGGTCGAGGGACGGGGCTGGGCTACCGGCGGCGTTAGGCGAGGGAGGGGGCTTGGGCTGCCAGCGGCGTGAGGTGAGGGAGTGGGCGGCAGATCTGGAGAAAAAGTTTGGAAAATTGGGTATTTTATCTTAAAGTCAGGGCAATCAAGTCTTTTTGTCAAAACCGTTAAGTATTTTTGTATTCCGTTTATCAACGGACATAAGTGTTACATTTTGAAACTTTGTGTCCTCGCGTGTAATTATCCCCAAATCTCAGGGACATAGGTGTAATTAGCCCTATATTTTTTCACACACCTTTGTTGCTAAAAGTGTATCAGAAGTAGAATGTTAACCTTTAAAGCAAAAATAAGACGTTGACAACCGCACGAGGGCATGAAAATCGACATCTCAAATGTTATGTATATTTTCTTGTGTACTCGGAAATAGTTCATGAAGAACCAATTCTATTTAGAAAGACTAGAGGTAAGCAAGTAAAGGAAATCTCAATAGTATTGTTATGGACATAAATTTCTCTAGATTTGAAACCATCATTTGGGTATCTACTCACAAAGAAGATGTCATAGCACCAATGACATGTTTAATAGAAACATCATATGAGTTTATTATCTAGCCTTAGTAAACATGAAATTTCTCTATAAGAACATAAGAAATGAAAGGCCGCCACTACACCAAAACTGGCCTATGGTGACAAGAAGGCCTACGGTATAAAAGGAACCGTAGGTACAAGTTATGTATGCCTACAGTTCATATTGCACCGTGGCTATTCGTGCTGCTTAAGTTTGGAAGAGCAGTCACATGGTCTATCTCTCTCTCTCTCTCTCTCTCTGAGACTTGCCCAGTTGCCAAATACTCTCACCCATTCCCAGACAGGTAGACGGCAGCACTCACCGACGACGGGCGACCGGCGACACAGACACGGACACGGCAGGGGCTCCTCGAGTTGACTCTTTTTGGTAGAGCTCAGCTCAGATCTGGAACGAACAAGACAACGAGGGGAGGACTTCACCGGTGGACTCGACTACCGAGGTCCGAGGCCGTCTTCAAATTTAGATCTGGAACAACAATCGAAGAAGAAGCAGTGACCGGTGAAGGCGAGAACTCCACCGGCCAATGACCCTCCCCGGTGACGACGCGTTGATGAACGGTGACCTTAGAAGAAGCAGTGACGGGCAGACTGATCAACGAGTGTCGACGGCGAGGCGAGGACTCCGGCGGCGGCGACTCGTTGACGACTGGTGCGGCAATAGTGCACCTTCCCCTGTCAGTCGAAAGGTTTCTGGTTTCTCTCATTTCCCATGTCTGCGGCAACAGTGCACTTCCGATCTCCTCTTCAGCCTAATTAAGCCACTCCACAGGTAACAATTCTCATTCAATTTCCAATTCCAATTTCAATTTACACTTTCTTCTTGTTCTTTCTGCGAATTTGTCCCGGTCTCTCTCTCTATTCGTGCTCTTGCAATCTTAGGCCAAGTTTCTACTAGGTCTTATACCTTTGCTAACCAGTAGTGGTGATGGCCAAGGTGGGTCGTCTTTTGCTACTGGCCAAAGCGACGATGAGCTCTCCACAAACTATGGGGGGCTTGATTTGGAGGCCTTGAGTCGGTTGGATGGGCGGAGGTGGTCATCTAGCTGTAGGAGTCAAGAAGGGTTGGAGTTAGTTGCTGTGAACCGGGATGGAGAAGAGGAAAGCATGACAGAGAGTATTAGGACCCTGAGCCAGAAGTATAGGCCCATGTTCTTTGAGGAACTGATTGGGCAGAATATTGTGGTTCAGTCCCTCATGAATGCTATTCTTAGGGGAAGGGTTGCTTCTCTTTATCTTTTCCAAGGTCCCCGTGGGACTGGAAAGACATCAACTGCAAGAGTATTAGCTGCTGCTTTGAATTGTCTTGCCAGCAACAAAACTAAGCCTTGTGGGGTTTGTAGGGAATGTTCTGAGTTCATTTTAGGGAATGTTCTGCGTCAGCTACCGTAAGTTAGAGGCTTTAGCCTATAAAGCAGCTTAATTGTGGCAAGGAAGCGAAGAAAAGTATGCTCTCCAGCTGTTTATTTGTGTTTATCGCTAAATTATTTTTTGTCTGTCTTGTTTATGCTGGTGCTATATGAGGATTTTTCGATTTTATGGGTGATTAATTATTGAAGATTCGTCAATTTGAGATAACATGAAGTAATTGAAGGTTTGAAGCCTGCTTCGATGGTTATTTACATGTGAATTGTGGTGTTGTTGTGTCACCAATATGGGGGTTAGATTCGCTCTGGGGTATTACCCGATATGGCCAGGATTCTGAGTTGTTCTAATGCATTTGTTGTTACTTATTTTTTGCTGAATCCTTGCATGCAGTTTTTTTGTGTGTGTCTTCATGATGCTTGAACTCCTCCTTCTTACATGTCGATTTGGGCCCCCTTCCCCTTACTATCACATATTTTTCTTCCCTCTCCCCCTTGTGCTGATGGTTTACCAAATTGAATGGTTTTCCCCCAATGTTGTGTTTGTTTTGTTGTTTGCTTGTCAAGTGCTCAATGTTTTGCTTCCTTGTGTTTGCATTGAAGTGCTTTAAAGATAATGTACCACTATGGTTAGATCTCTTAATACTGAAGCTGGTGCTTGGCAGGGTACAGTGGTAGCATGGAAATGATTTTCGAAATATTTTTTTTGACAAATAATGAGCTATGCCTACGGTAGTACCGTAGGCATAGGTTGGGAATAAAAATAAGAATACAGCTATGCCTACGGTAGTACCGTAGGCATAGCTGGGAATAAGTGGGTTAATACGAATTCGGCATAGGTATATAGGCTACGGTATAACCGTAGGCACAACCTTCAACCCCGTAGGCATAGATCTAGGGCATCGCCACTTCTGGCTACGGTATAGTACCGTAGGGATAGGTTATGCCTACGGGACATGGCACCTATACCTACGGTACTGTACCGTAGGCATAAGCTGGTTTTCTTGTAGTGCGCTCTAATTGAAAACTATATAAGAGAGACGAAGAGAAGACCGAGGTAAAAGCTTAGTGGTTGTGTGCTCCTTTGAGTGAAAATGTTGCACGTTCGATTTAGGGTGTAAGATATGGGGTTAAAGAAGCTCTGGGATTGATGAAAAATATTAAGTAGTTGTTTAACGTCACGTCACTTGAATGGATGACGTTAAAATACCATTAATATCTTGATGACTCAGTGAAGTGATTAGGTGGGGAATAACAATAGCAAGGAAAAAAATTGGTTGCTATATCGATTGGAACAATCTTCCTCCCCCCTCTATATAGCGAGTCTCTAAGTGTTTTTAGTGACTTTTATTTAGTGATGCTAAAAAAATACTGCTAATAATTATTGCTGAAAGTGTTAGAAGAAAAATCACTAGAAACATTTTACAACTATTAATTGTCACTATACATGAGGTCGGAGGAAGATTTTTACAACTCGGGTAAAAGTCAAAGTTTATTCCAATAGCAAATCTCAACTAGGTAACCATGGTTAGTGAAATATTAGAATTCGAATTTTCAACAAAATTTTGAAATCCTCGCTCACTAATCATCAACGATCAATATATTTTCATTTCTATTTCTCATTCCCTTTTTTCACATTCATCTTCGTTCTCTTTTCTCTTTCATTTTCAACGTTAAAAAAAATTTAAAAGCTACATCTCTAACCTAAAAGCATCATATATTTTTCATGACAGCCACACATTCATGACATCTATTAATTGAAAATACAACTGACATCTGGGAAAGAAAAAAAAGCACATAATGTTGTTGTTAATTGTAAATACAAATGAAAGAGAATGCAAATGCCGTTGCATCTATGAAGAAAGTTTTGGATCTCTGTTGTTTCAAATGAGAGAGAAGGCAAATGCCCTTGCATCTATAAAGAAACCTTTGGATTCTAGATTGAAAACTAATAGAACTTGTGCACACAGCTGCTGTGAAATGCCCTACAAAATATATGCCTCTGACTCTTCATGTAAATAAGCCAATCCTTGAGCTGCTCCAGGCACAATCTGTAATCTTTTTTGCCATGGCAGAGCTGGATAACAACACCGAGAAATTGTACTTCTGCAACCCATTGTTTATAACCCTGTGTAACTACGGAATTTGTGGATATTCGTATTTTAGAATAATGTTTTTGTGGTCGCATGTTATGGAAGGTACCCCACGCTTCACACTATATTAAAGCTTAGAAAAGTGTACTCCACGACAGAGAATATGTGGTTGTCATGCATATTATATGATGCTTTAGGTTGGAGATGTTCCTTTATATTTTCTGTAGTGCTGAGAGTGAAAGAGAAAAGAGCAGGAAGATGAAGGTGACAAACGGGAATGAGAAAAAAAAAAGAATTGGAAACATGTTGATGGTTGCAAATCATGAGCGGAATTTTAAAAATCTTGGTGAAAAATTAAATTCTAATATTTTATTAACCATGGTTAACGAAAGTTAAGATTTACTAATGTTATCCCGTATGATCACTTCGCTGAGTTGGCAAGACGTTAATAATAATTTAATACCACTTATACTAGTGTCATGGTGTTAGACAACTACTGAATATTTTTTCGATATGGAGATAGTAAAAAGGGAGGACATGGGAGGAAAAAATGGATAATTTTCGTTTACTTGCAACTCCAACTTGAAATGATCTGGATGCATTTATTTAATCCGTAAAACTACATCCATCTTCAAAGCAGTCTTTGTTAGATTATGCGTTTTTTTTATCTGTTGTCTGAATACCAACTTAAATATTACGGTATAAGGAAGTAACTTTTTGCCATTGGTTTGTATATGTGTTAATGTAGGGTACATACTACTACTACTACTACATTATTCATCGGATTGCTGACTTCTTTCCACGACCTTTATTGGATCAAAGCCTCCTCCCTTGGTAAAGTGGTTCATATTAGACTTACCAAATTGACTACCAGGTGGCTGCTAAGACTGTAAGACTTGCTCTTTTGTCCCCAACTAAAGGTTCTTTGACTTGGCCATAAAGTTAAGTGAGATCGAGTCCCGGAGCTTGATGACTCGTTCAGTGGCAAATCAACTGTGAATTCAAAAATCACATTCAAAGAACAAGTGAAAGGTGTCTTCCTCCTCTTTGAAGAATTGTATTCAGTTTTCTTTTTGGTAGGTTTGTTGCTGTTGCCAGATTAATATTGGCTACTTTTCACATAAAGAGTTTTATTTTTTATGGCTTGAAAGGGCCATCTATTAGAAATTACATTAGTATAAGTCAAGAGAGATATGGAAGGAAAGCATGGCATCACACGCAACGTTGACTTAAGAGGATAATGTTAATTGCTAAAGAACATATGCGTGACTTTCATCATGGTAACCAACTTTCCCTAAAGTTCACGAAGAATCGAGAAATCAAGATTGATTACAAGTTCAGTGTATCAAAGAACTGATAAATTATCGTGTGATTTCGAAGTCTCGTAATAACAACACAGTCAAATATACTTCAAGATAATATTCTCTCTCTGTTTCTTCTGTTTTTATTATGTCAGCTTTCTCTGAACGTAATAGTTTTAAACGATTGAATATAATTGTTTAGAATTATTGAATATTTTCTTCTCATCATGTAGATTGATACATGAGAGTCGTTCTTTGTCGATTCAAGGACCATTTATTCTCGTTGGCATGCTTTTATTTATCATGTAATATGACTTGAATCGTCCAATGACACTGTATACCATTACGGGTTTCAAGCTAGTAGTAGGAGAGGCAAAGAGCGCAAGAGAGACCAAAGGAAGACTTCTCGGGAAAAAAATGGGAAAAAGAGAAAGATGAGGACGTAATTATAATGTATAAGTTTTAATAAGGGTTAATTTTACAAGTCAATATTTTCTTATAAAAGTTTGACTTTCAAGTGAGGCATAAACCGATGAAACGGATAAGAAGTTATGCATGCCATCTACATGTACAATTGCATCGCGTCGTTATTGTCCAAGACCATTGATGTAAAGGCCACCATATACGTCACACAATCTATTTTTGCTAACCGATAGAAGCGGGATGGGAAAATCACAGATTTTATGGTTTTGATGAGACCTAAACCCTGCATTAACAGTTTCAAAAGGCGCCTATATAACTAGTGAAACTAACTTCAATACTCTTGAACCGTCACACAATCACTCTCGCGATGAGAAGCATACGAAGACCAACTCTAGAATAAATCAGGGACAGAGTCCATTCTGATCCGATCAACCCATACTGGGGCCTTTAGACTTACCATCTCTTTCAGATGTCACTGCAAAGATGGAAACTTTAAAGCCATAATAACGTGTCCCAGCCATGTACTTGAGCTTGGATCCGTGTAGAATTAGTCTTAATGATGATAAGGTAAAAAATTGTTTGGTCAAAGAGGGGAAAAGTGGAGACCTTCAGTAAAGATTGAGCTGTTTAACTGAATAATCTTGACTTAATGGAAGAGAAAAGTGAAAGCAAGTTGTCTTTAACTAAAGTGTTTACAGGTTCAAATCCACTATCATGGCATCTTAATTGCGTGATTAGGATGAATTCTGCACATTAAGCTCGGTCCTAGTATAATCTAGAGCAGCAAAATTGTCTTTAACTAAAGTGTTTACAGGTTCAAATCCACTATCATGCCTCTTAATTGCGTGATTAAGATGAATTCTGCACATTAAGCTCTGTCCTAGTATAATCTGGAGCAGCAAACTTATGATTCTTTGTGGGGCCTTTGGAAGAAAGAAAAAGGAAACCCGATTGTCACGTCCTTCTGTCTGTATCGGTGTTTTTTGTGTTGGAAATCGTTTCCAAAGTAAAAGCTCACGTAAAAGAAAATCATAAGAACATTTTTATCTCTAAATTGTAAGTATGAAAAACACATTGACCTCAATCCTTTTTGAAACGCGGCATTATCACGTGATGTACCATTAAGGGTGCAAAGGATTTACCTCAAACACCTTAGAAACAAATATACTGTTATTGGGTTGAAGCCCAGACTAAGTCACTTTCTTTAGGATGGTTCGTGTCCCTTCGGAGTTTACTGGTACAGTAAGTTCCAACGTGGCGCCTCCATGATACAATAGCTCAACTCTTCTTTGATGTAACTTCTTTGATGTAACTTCTTTAAGTTTGCGCTACTTGAGAGAAGTTGAAACTTCACCCAATACTTTCTTTGTCCAAAAAACTTTACAATTGTTCTTACACTTTTGAAAGAACATGATCACATAATCATAAGCTTTTGTACATTTGTCTTTGTAACAAGACTCGTACTTAAGAAAAACATAGATACGTGAGTAGGAAAATGTGCGGATCAAGTCTCTTAAGAGACAAGTTCTACCATATGTTGAGTAGAAAAAGAAAGAGCCTCTAACATACACTCAAAAATCTCTTCTTCCAAAAACTAGAAGAATAACCTTTTATATATAGGTCTAATTAAGTGACATAATTAATCTTTATAATAAGGTACTATTGTGCCAATAACTATTATCACAAACTATTTGCAATGCATACTTATGGACCAATAAAAGAGACATAAAGCAAAATAATTCTTAATACTTGTAACGCTCCAATAATAATAAAGTAATATAATTATTGCTTGCGAAGAATTTGCAAAATAGATAAAAATGTATTTTTATTAAAATACTCCAACATTTTGTATAGATAAAGTTTTGGCTGTTTAATTATGTTGCTAGACTGTTTGCCCACAACTCAATAAATTAATAAAAATAACAACCTTGGTATGATAGTCGAAGAGCAGTAGATTTAGATCGTAACACGTGACAATGTAACAAATATCTGTTTCCATCGAAGGTCCTCCGGAGTATCCATATAAGAGATAAAAGCCGCATGGGTTATATGGCTAAACCTTTTCTTCTTTAAAATAACGTTTTCATGTTTGAAGGTTTCTAAAAACTAAAAGTGTTTTTAACTTTCAAAATGGAGAGGTATATTGAAAACCTTCTTGGCTAAATTCATATAATTTGTCGCTATGGATGTTGAAATTTCACTAATACACCTTTCGTGAACAAAGAGGTATTAATTTAACCAAAAAGGGAGTTGATTTAGCCCCATGCAGTAAATGTGGTACCAAGTCTTGCTCACACACACAAACACACACACATACATTTATTAAAGTACGGATGGACTCAAATCGTTAATTTTTTTCCTTAAGGTGCCCTTTTTAATTACATTGTAGTAAACTTCATAAAAGATTAGTAGCATTAAGGGTACTTTTGACTTAATTTTTTTATATTAATTACCCCTTTTGAAGTAGAGTGATATTAAAAAATGAGGGTGTTTTTAACTTCTCATAGGATATCAAATTTTTTTTCTTAAAATATCCTTATTGAAATATATATACTTTTGTAAGAATTAAGAGTTGTTTTGACTTTCGGTAGAGTATGAATTTAACTAAAACGAGTAGGAATCCAGCTCCACCTTATAAAAATGATCCCAACAAGTTCATTTCTTTAGTGACAAAATAAATAAATTCAACAAAAGTGAGAGTAGACTTAGCCCAATCATATAAATATGATGTTAAGTCTCTATTCACCTTTTAAAAAAACTCTATCAAAATCGATAAAACGAACACCTTAATAGGAATTATTATGATCTTTATTTATATACATTTTAAAGGAGGAATGGCTATTGCAAATTTTAATTTATCAATATAGGACCGAGTCAAAATGTCTACAAGTTCGATGGATGGCCCAGATTCCTCCACCACGTATCTGGGCATTCACGTATAGTCGTCGTGGATGGCTCATATTTCACTTTTTTTTGTTGACAAAGTGCTAATTGACACTCTTGTAGTGGTTAGATATATGGTCCAAAATGCCCCTCGCAAGTCCCTAGGCAGTGCAAAATGCACTGACCTCCAGTCTTAGCAGCGGTCAACTGCTACTAAGTATAGCAGTCAGGGAGCGGGACCCACACCCTAACTGCTACACTTAGTAGCGATTAGACGGGCTGCTCTAATACCCACTTTTTTTTTTGGCTTTGCACTCTCAATCTCTCTCTTCCTTTCACTCTCTATATCTTCTTCATCCTCTCGAATTCACTCTTCCATAATCCCTTCTTTAGAATAAAAGAGAACTTCAGAGTAGAGGTGTCAAATGGGCTAGGCGGCCCGCGCGCTGGCCCGACCCGGCCCCCTTTCTAGCCGGGGCTGACCCGGCCCGTTCATGAATAGTGCTAGCCCGGCCTGCATTTCCCAAAAAAAGCCCAGGCTCGGGCTTGGCCCGGCCCGGGTCTGGCCCGGTTCTGCCTGAGAAACCTTTTGTCCATCCAACGGTGAAGGCTCATGCTCATGCCCCAGTAAAGGCTCCTGCTCATGCCCCAGTGAAGGCTCCTGCTCCAGTAAAGGTTCCAGCCGATGCACCAGAGAAACCTTTTGTCCATCCACCAGTGAAGGCTCCTGTTAAATGATGTATGCACATTTTGTGCTGAGTCTTTTTCCCTTATTCATTTTTATTATTCTAAACTTATCCACATAATAACTTTTTGTAGGTTACATCCATTGCAGAGGAAACTCACCCAGAGGTAACTTGAGCATTAACTTTTCATTTAAGGAAGAATTATCCCTTTGATCTAGTATCTTATGTATGCTGTTACCCTAAATATACATTTGTCCATGACGATATTGCGTTCGACTTTTATATGTATGGAGGTTTACAAAGTTATCATGTGATTGCATGACTGCATTTAACAATGTGTCACCTATATGCGAGTCCTACCAGGAAAATATGAGTTAACACTATACATCTAACACTACCATAGACCTAGTAATGACAGAAGTCTTGTGCACTGGGCTAGTTAGCACTATACATCTAACACTCCCATAGACCTAGTAATGATAGAAGTCTTGTGCACTGGGCCGTCATTTTCTTTTTTGGGCAGGAGTTAGCAACTAAATTAATTGATTGCCCAACTTCGTTTCTTTGTTCTTCTTGTAGCACACCAAATCCTCACTCAAGGCTCCTGTACATGCCCCTTCGAAGGCTCCTACTCATCCACCAGAGAGTTCTCATGTCCATGCCCCAACAAAAGTTCCTTGCCATGTACCAGAAAAGTCTCATGTCTACCCCCCCAAGAAGGCTCCTGTCCATGCACCAGAACATTCTCATGTTTGTCCACCATCGAACGCACCTGCACATTTTAAAAACCCTTACCTTGAATAATTAAAACCCTTACCTTGAATAACAAGAAAATGCTACAAAAAAAAAAATTTGGGCCCGGGCCCGGCCCTAAATGTTGGGCCTAGGGCCTGGGCTTGGACTGGGCCCAGATATCCCCAGAATCAGGCCCGGGCCCGACCTGATTTGCTGGAGGCCCGATGGGCTTGGGCTGGGACTGCCCAAGCCCGGCCCATTTGACACCTCTACTTCAGAGGGCATTATACACTCTTTAATGAAAAAAAAGATAACACTTAGGCCATGTTTGACGCTTTTTTTTCTCTCTTTTATTTCAGTTTTAAAAATTGGAAAAAAAAGTGCGTTTGGTAACCATTTTTTTTTCAATTTAAAAAACCACTTTTTAAATTGTAGAGTAAAAAAAAGAGGAAAAACTCTTTTTTTCACTTAAATTTTTTTTTGAGACCTCCACCACAACGCACCCACCGTCGGCAGTCACCGCCCACCGTCACCCGGCAGCCACCACCGGGCGCGACGGTGGGTGGTGGCCACCACCGCCGACAGCCACCTCTGACCGCAGGTAACCACCACAGGGCGGCAGCCAGCTCCGGTCACCACCACGGGCCAGCAGCCAACGCCCATCGCCAGCAGCCACCACCGGGCAGCAACCACCTCCGGCCACCACCACCGGCTACCACCACCGCTGACCACCGCTATGCCCCACCATCGCCACTGCAAACCACACAAAAAAAGTCAAAATAAAAGGGTTACCAAACACAAAAAAAAACTAAAAAAAAGGGTTATCAAACACCCACTTGTTTTTGTTAAAAAAATAAAATTAAGCTGCACTTTAAAAATTAAAAACCAAATTTTTTTTTTTGTCAAACGAAGCCTTAATTATAGCTTTAGGCCAGTTGCATTTCGAATTCCATTGTACCATGAATTCTAGTAAGATTAGATTATTATTAATTTTACAAAACAATAAAAAAGTGAAGGGCTATTTTGACCTCCAAAGATGAACAAATTTTTATGGTTCAACAAATTCATCCCTTGTCGGACGCCCCTTAACAATATTTGCTACAAGAAATAGTTATCATTCTATCTAAGGAAATAAGATGGATAATGAATTTAGAAGAGACAATGGATGATACTAACAGTCTTGAATGATGAATTTTTGAGCTTCAGTGGAGATGCTCGCTGAAAAACAATAATATTTTTAAAGTGAACGATAGGATTTTTTTCGAAGATCATTGAAAGCTACAAATATTATATGTGTTGCCTAACCAATTAACTCCTTTAGATGTTCCATGCTGAGTCTCTTGGGTGGCATTTAATTCTTGGTTTTAAATATACAACTTTTGATTTTTAAATTAGGCCTAATCTTAAAACTGTAACTTCAACTTTACCCCCCAGTACAACTTTAATACTCAAGTTTGAAGGTGCCAAAAAAGTACCTAACTTTGAAATAATGTACCAAATCAGTATTTCGGCTGACAGATCATGAATATCGTTAAAAAGTCTAGGATAAATTACACTCGGTACCCCTGAGGTTTACCCTAAAATACACACGGCTACCCCTAACTTTTTTTATTACACTCCACTCCCTATAGTTTGTACCCGCATTTCACGGAGCTACACTAAACTGACAGGTTGCCTAACTCCGTTTGGAGATTCCCTAACACACCACTTTTTGCTTTTTCATACCTAAACTACCCTCCCATTCTTGACTAAAACACTCCTTGCCCTTTAGTGTTTCTTCTTCTTCTTCTTCTTTCTTTTCACCTCTGCAGACCCACTTCCTTCCCTTTCTTCCTTCCCTTTTATTAAAGGGCTTTTTTTGGAGTTCTATAGGTTTTCAAAATGTGCTACCTTTGGAGTGATATTACTTGGTTAGTGATTTGTTTTCCTCAACCTGACTGTTCTTTGCAGATCCAATTGTTGAGGGAAATGTATTTATCTGAGGGAAAATTAGGAAAACGTGGGTTTTTGGGTAAAATTTTTGGGGATGGTGGGTTTGTTTTGAAAACTTGAGAAAAAGTGGGGCAACTTTTAAAAATTTCTGAAAAAGGGGATGACTTGTGAAAAAATGGCTTTTCTTCTAATGATGACTTTTCATTTCCCATACTATCCCTCCCCCAGTTTAGTCCCTTTCTTGATGGGAAGATGCGTTGGTGAAAATGTCACCAAGAGAAAACAAAAGGCATAAAGAAGAAGAAGAAGAAGATGGATAAAGGTTAACAAGTCTGTGCAGTGGGAGTGGTACACTGTGCTTGCACAGTTGTACCACGTAGCTATGGGGCATCGTGAAAATCTCATAAAATGCTGAAACTTTACAGGAATATTTTTAGGACAATTATAGAATTACTGTTAAATTTCAGATTTTTCTGATATCGTTTAATGTTTTCAATATTTTTTGAAAGTTCAGTTACTCTAAAATTAATTTGGAGCTCTTAAAATTCTTAATAAATTCTGGAAAAATTACTTTAATGCTTTTATGATGTAAATAAGTTTCTGTTTAAGTTTCGTAATTTTTAGAGTTGATTTGATACTAATTCCATATCGCATTTGATTTAGAAAAATGGATGATTTTAAAATGGTTTCGTTACTTTTTAAATCCTAATTTCTGTTTCACTATTTTTCTTATATATTTTTAAGCTATCATGAAAATTATGGGACTTTTATTTGGGCTAGAAGCATTAATTGCTCTTTTTGGGTTTTTTTATGGTATTTAAGAAAATCGTTTTTAATTTGAAAATATTCAAAAATTCAGAAAATTTATATTGTGACTTGTTATGTTGTTTTAAGGTACAAAACAATTTTATAAGAATTTATTATCATTCTAGAGTGTCTTAATGCGTTACAGAGTGTGCAAGGTTATCGGTTAGCTAGGTTTAGCTGCTCGAGCAATTCGGTTCGTTTTCGTTTACTTTAAGAGTGTCGAAGTGAGCAATGATTAAGATTAAGCATTATATTAATAGTTTGTGAGGTTAGGCTGAATTATAATAATTAATTTTTCCATTTAGGTTAATTCGAGGTTTGAACAAAGTTGAATAACAGCGAGCGCATAACCTGGATCGTATTAAGGGATTTTTATCCGAACCAAACTCTTCATATTTGATTTTGTACATTCTCTTGATTTGTTATCGCTATTCTTTTGGATTCTGTTATTTTCATAAAGTCGCATTGTTTGCCTTGAAAACCCTGTTTTGAGCCTTATACGTTTATTGAAAATCTTATTCGATGCTCTGTGTTTATTTCTCGTTGTGCATCGATTTAATCATTGTACTATCAATAGGCTTAGAGACTCTTCATCACGTCATTAATGTCATGTATCGATGAGAATCAGCATACATGTGCCACTTAAAAATTGGGCATCGAGAGTGAGGGTGCATGGGTTAATATAGGACAAAAAATACTATGATCTCGGACTCTTGTGCCAATCAATATGCGTATTTTGATGAATGTCATTTTTCCATCAATTGACCTTATATTAATTAAGCATTAGAACTTCAGTTAGCAAAATGAACCACGTTTAGAAGTTAGAATTTTTATCATATATGAACTTATTTTGTAATGAAAAGCACTGCGTTTTGTCACCTCTCAATTAGGCTGCATTTTTTCGGCCCAAATATACATGTAAGTGCTGAGGAGAAAATGATCCGCTTCGGAGTGTGTTTATCGATCAATCATAGAAGAACGGTGTAGAAGCACCGTCTGGGTGAAACTAGTCACTTTCTGCAGAAACACAAGTCACTTTCTGCAGAAACACAAGTCATTTTATGCAAAAGTGCATGTCGGATTCTGCCAATGCCCCAGTCTTTTTATGTAAAAATTATGGGGGGCACAAGCGTTGCTTTTGCTTCGGTGGGACTCCTAAAAAACAGAGGACCTCGCTAAGGGGGTTGGGATTGAAGAAACGGATGCGGTTTAGCCATTTTGTGATGAAAAGCGCCGCGTTTTGTCACCTCTCAATTAGACCGCATTTTTTCGACCCAAATATACACGTTGGTGCCGAGGAGAAAATGATCCACTTCGGAGTGTGTTTACCTATCAATTATAGAAGAACGGTATAGAAGCACGGTCTGGGTGAAACTAATCACATTTTACCGAAACACAAGTCCTTTTAAGCATAAAAAGACTGGGGGTCGGCAGAATCCGACATGCCCTTTTATTAAAGGGCTTTTTTTGGAGTTCTATAGGTTTTCAAAATGTGCTACCTTTGGAGTGATATTACTTGGTTAGTGATTTGTTTTCCTCAACCTGACTGTTCTTTGCAGATCCAATTGTTGAGGGAAATGTATTTATCTGATGTGGTTAAATTGTATAAGAGGGCTAATGAGTTGTGCCTTCAGGTCAGATTTTAACTTCATTGCCAGCTCCATTCATGACCTGCCCCATCTGTTCTTATCCAATCTTCCTTATTGATGGGATAATTTTCTCTAAGCTAACAAATGCCGAGACAGCAACAAAATATCAGAATACTAGAATCTTTGTAGAGAAAATATACAAGTTCTTGCAGATGTCTAAAACTTCTGCCCGATTGTCAAGATGATTCAAATGCCCGACGATAAAGTATGCAGCTACACGAACATGGTCACATCATAGCTTGATTCAGTCAGAAGCAAGAATTCTGCTATAGTTCAGCAGCAGCTAGAACAACAACTTATGCTTCCTTGCAATCAATCGAAAACGCTTATGCTACCGCACAGAAGCATGAACGTTCAATTCACATCTTTGCCTCAGGGTTTGACATTTTCACATGTTGATTCGTCTCACTTAACACCACCACAAGGGGTTAGCCGCCTGATGGCAGCAAGTACGATAAATTCCCTTCAGAGTGGCTCTTTACCAGGACGGGAGACAAGAAATGCTCTAAGATAGTTGCATAGTAGTTCTTCAAGTTCGAAGTATTCAATTAATAGGCCAGAATGGATTAGGAATTCTAAAACTGGTCAGGAGCAAAGGAATGCAAGCGACTATCGTCGGGCATTTGAATCATTCCAACAATTGGGCAAAGGAATGCAAAGCTACTGCTTTTCCATAGGTTACTGTTATATGACTGAAATCAGAAATGGAAAGTTATCTAGCTTAAAGGCATTAATTACTTCCAGTCACATGAAGAAGGCACCTTAAAGTACAGAAATTAGTAGCTTAAATGCCAGTTAAGAAGATTGGAGACTAGTAGTGAAGAAGTACCACTTTGTCCTGAACCAGTAAATTCATGTCTCTAACTTAGATTAGCTTGTATAAGGGTCATGTGATGCTTCTTTTCCCTTCCAGTTCTCATTAATATATCTATCTTCAGATGACAATTTAGAGTGGAAGAAAACTGCAACAGTTTTGAGAGGAAGAGGTATGAAAGGGACTTCATGATGATAGTTGAATTTTCTGATGAAAATCCTCATGGAAAAGCAGTAGCTTTGCTTAACTGGTCAGGAGCAACGGAATGCAAGCCCACCTCTCCACAGGGTTTGTAATATAGGAGGGCAAAAAAGTCATTCTGCGTCAAACCGTTAACACCGTCAAGAAAATTGAGATTCGTGGACTGGAGTGTAATAGAAAAAGTTAAGAGTAGCTACGTGTATTTTAGGGTAAACTTCAGGGATGCTGAATGTAATTTATCCAAAAGTCTAAGAGGATAAGACTGACATTATGAAAAAATTATCATAAAACCTGTGCATGTGGCCACGTGGGCCGTCTTTTTCGGTCTTACTCTTTTCTTCTTTTTCTTTTCTTTTCTCTTACTCTCTCCTCTCTCCTCTCTTTTTTCTTTAACACACACACACACACATTTTCAACGACCCTGGACGGCGTGATCACCAGGTAAACACTAACCTTCTCTCTTTCAAATCTTTTCAGAAATCTGTTTCCAAATAGAACCCAGAGCCAATTAATATCACCCCCTTTTCATGGCAACGCCGCCATTATTACTACTCTCCCTGGGGTTCCTCATTGTCCACTTGCTCCACCTCTGCAACTTGGATCCCGGCCCGAGGCTGCCCCGAATCCAACACCTCCCTGCTCCATACCTAAACCCACTTCGAAATGGTCCAGCACCGATTGAGGGACGTATTAAAAGTGATCAATGATTGCTCCTTTAGGGGCAGCTAGTTCGATATGCTGTTGATGGGGCGTCTCTGGAGAGGCGCGATTGGCGAGGATTTAAAAATTTTAACGAAGGGTTTTGTCATTTTCCGACGCTGTGTTGCCGCGCACTGCCGACTACCTCCCTCCTGGATGCCACAACCCTGCCGCTTTTCATGTTCAGTGGAGAAAAATAGTCGCGGGCAAAGTCGCGACTAACCACAGCGGCGATGTATCTCCGGCTTGAATTTGGAAATGGGTTCTGTCTAATGGTTTCTATAAAGCTTGAATTTGTTAATTTGTGAAATGATTTCTCTGCACAATCTCTTGGGTTTATCATAAAATTGAACTGGGTTGGTGCTAAATTTGATAGTACCCGTTTGGAGATCAAGAATTTTGATTTATAATCTGAAAAAAGATTTGGTTGTTTGCTAAATTTGGTTGATGATTTGGTTGTTAACTGAATTTGCTGTTTGCGGTGGTGATGGCTGATACGGTGTTGCGGCAGCAATAGTGATGCTAGAGTTTGCGGTGACGGAGAGTGGAGAGAGAGTAAGGTAAAGGGGAAAGGGAGAGGGGGGAGAGAAAGAAGGCGGAAAACGGAAAAATAACAAATCTTTTTTTTGGAGAGGGGGGAGAGAGAGAGGAGTTTTTTTGGAGAGTTTTTTAGAGAGAGAGAGTGAGATTTTGTAAGAGAGAGAAAGTGAGTAAAAAATGACAGTTCACGTGGTCACCTACACGGCTTTATATCTTTTTTTTATAATGATGATCTTGCCCCTCGAATTTTCTAAGGACACCGTCGTCTGTCAGTCGATGTACTGATTTAATACGTTATTTCAAAGTTAAGTACTTTTTGACGTACTTTTAAAGTTGGGTATTAAAATTATACTGAAAGTAAAACTGATGTATAATTTCAAAATTACGCCTTTAAATTATATATTACATTTATTAATCCTAACTCCTTCACACTTCCTAGACTAGCATATATGCTATAGAACTTTAGTGCAAAAAATTACACAACGTGAACACACTTATTTTCATTTTATGCGCTTTGAATTTTCTCTCTTTCAACACTTTCTTCATTCCAATTACTGGAATGCCAACCTTGTAGTGTGCAGTGAGAATCAATAGAGTTTTCAAAAGATGTTTAGCACTGATTATGATGTCAATATGCCTCGACTAACAAGATGTAATGGAACGGTTGGACTTATTTTTAGTAACAACTTGATGTGACTCAAAAAAAAAAATGACAACCAGTGACAAATATTACTATTTGACATGCAAAAATCACGTAAAGAGTACACAACAATATCAACCACATTGAAGTTAGAATTCAAAGACTTTTTTTTCTAATCAGAATTTAGAGACGCTTGCCCATGTAATAGTATAGACCATTCTTCTGAAAATTCTGAAATTACAACATCCCAACATCACAATAATCAACAAGAACGAAAAACTAGAACCAAAAAATCAACTAAATAGAACAAAATATCTAGCAGAATTAGCATGTAGTGCAAGAACAAGCAGCTTCATAACCTGGTTCCAACCAACTATAATAGACAGTAGAGTTAAGCACGGTTTAGTTTGGAGGCTGAATACCAAACCAAACTGACCAGCCTCGGTTTGGAGAAGAAAAAAAATCGAACCGTGGTTGAACGGTTTAGTTTCAATGATTCGACTTCTATAGGTTGAACGGATTAATAAATTTGTTTGGACGGTTTAATCAGTTTGTACCAAACACAATTTTGAACAAGTTTAGATCCAAAATTTAATAACTTATGTATGTTAATAAGCTCTAAAAAAATTGAATTTTTTTATCATAATTAAGAACACTTTGTAAGATGTAAGCTGCGAGTGACAAATGTGTGTTACGTTAAGGGATTTAAAGTATATCTCATTTTATAGGGGTGGTTAGATGATCAGAGTTAGTAAAAAAATAACTAGAATTAAGTAAAAATATAGATATTATATTACATACAATTGGTTCGGTTTATGTAGTTTCAAAAAAATTTAATCCAAACCGAACAGAATGTACGGTTTGGAAAAAAAATAAAAAAACAGATTGATTTTTAAATCAACTTGAAAATAGACGAATTGATTGGTTTGATTTTCACAGTTGAATTGGTTTTAACGGAGTAGACATGGTGCGTGCGCGCAGCACATTCACAAAACTAGGAAGCTTCTCTCTCCACTAGGCACTAACCCAGCTTCCTGGACGTACACGGCGTATAGTTTCTAGTTTCTAGTAAAGAGAAGAAACCCACAACAGTCGTAAGAACTGAAATAGATAGAAGTGAGGTCGATGCACCATCTGGACATCAACGAGGGGAATATTACATTGCACTTCATCAGGGTTCAGCCTAACATATCTGTACGGCAAGCTGAACATCTGCAGTCTAACTACATTGTTAAGTCACATGGACCAAATGTTTGATAACTTGGCACCGTATCAGATACAAGAGAAATCAGTCTTCCGCGTACACACACAAAAGTTCTATTAGCGATTTCTTATATCCAGGGACAAGTTCAAAGTCTCGAGCATCTAAAGATGCAAGTTAGCTTCTAAATACGGAATTGGGATACGAAACATACTAGCAAGTGTTAGAGCCCAGGCTAGTTGTTCAATATGGAAAATGTAATGTGTACAACACCAAAATTTGATGGAAGAAGCAAGGTTGAAAGTTCATATTTCTTTTCCACGTACTTCTTTAAAATTCCAAATACAACAGTTTTGAAATATCGAACCACACCAGCCCTTAGCTTACATTGCATATCCTGAGAGGGTAGTGTTCAACCAAATAGTCACATGGGTTTGCTAACATCAAATCATCGAAACTAAAAAAATACAGGATGAAAACAAAATATAATCACCCTACAGACAGTAAATAAACAGACAACTGCACTCTACAAAAGAGCCTCACCTGCATGGTGAAGCTGTGCGACATAGACAACAAAAAAATTCAGAGAGGAATCATTTTCCTACTTCTACAGTTCTACTTATGGCTGTAATTTGTAAAGCATGAACAATGAAGAAAAGCACAATCAGAGGACAGAAAGAAAAGCACAATCTGAGGACTGAAAGAAAATGGCAACCGTCTTATTACTAGTCTATCAACCATAACTTCTGCCCTGTAAGATATACTGAAGCCAATTTCTGGGGAAAATCTGATGTAACAAGTTCAAACACTAAAAGTGGAATATATGAAGGAAATATAATACAAGGAAAAAAAGGCTATGCATATATGGTACATGCGAAGACTATGACATTACAATACATTCCACAGGATGCAGATTAAAACAAGAAATGGCAGAGTTGATGATCGAACAGATAGTGAACTGCAAAAGACCTAAGCTGGGACAACCACTGCAAACAGTTCAGTAGCAGAACATGAAGGGTTCTCTTCCCTTCCAGATAGTGCCTTAAATATTACTATCTTAAGCAAAGGCCATCATGACTGGTCTCTTTATGGAAACTTTGACACCTTAGCTTCCTACAATCAATAAACACAATTGAAACTAGTGGTATTCAGCACCTAAAGATGAAAGCAGTGTAGCAGAACACTGAAAAATTAGGAGATGTGAGTTCCTTCTGCTTCAACTAATATAAGCGGTAATAATCCAAATCATTAATCCATCCCACATCATTGTTCAGTGCTGGAATAATTACGTACGTATAAGTAATCTCTAGCTGTTCGTATCGTTCAGCACATAAGCAACTCCAATGCTACAGTTATTACACCGAAAAACAAAACCCAGAAAGACGACTTAGAGCTGCAGAAACACGAATTAAAAAGTGAATCAACTTTGCCATGAAAGAACCCTTATGTTACAAATCGCTCCATTAATGGCCTAACCAAGAAAATGGCTTCCATAATGGATATTCCAGTCATGAAACCATATGATTCTTACATATTTTCTCCCTTCTTAGTCTATGTCCTATTACCCTCTCCAAAACCTTCATGATATGACTCATGAGCTTGATCCCTCTATAGCCGTTGCAACTTGGCAAATTGCCTTGATTCTTAAATATAGGTAACAAAGTGCTTTTACTCCAGTCCTCGGGCATTTTCTTAAAATATAAGATCTTGCTAAACAACTTAGTCATCCAATCTACGTCCACATCACCCAAGCATCTTTAAAACTCAACAGGAATACCATATGGTCCAATAATCTTTCCTATTTTCATCATTCTAAAAGCTTCCTTCACCACAGATGTTCTGATTCTACAAACAAAGCTCCGATTAGAATCATCAAATAGTCACCTAGCTCTCCTATATTATCTTCAGTTTCTCCATGAAACAAGTTAACAAAGTACCTTCTCCTATCTCTATCTAAAATTCTAAACTCTCTGATTGTTACTGACACCGATTCTCATCCTTGATACACTTCACATGATCAAGCCCCTGATCCACCTCTCTTACCTTAGCTTATAGATTCCTATTTCACCCTCTTTAGTACCTACCCTTTGGTATGAACTTTTGAAAACCTTGCCTCTAACCGATCTCACTGCCTCATTTTGCTTCCTTCCTATACTTTTCAACATTCTCCTCATTCCTGCACTCGTGCAATCCCTCTTTAACTTAATTGCTTTTTGGACCTCTTCATTCCACTACCGAGTTTCTACACCTATGGGACCATTTCCTCTGGTTTCTCCAAGGACCTCTCTTGCAACTATGCTAACAAAAGTAGATATCTCAAAGCACATTAGATAAGGCTCGTCATTCAGACTCCATGGTCCTGTAATCGATGTATCCTACGATGTGCTTCATCTTTCCGCACACCACCTAGTTTACGAATGTCTTACCTTTAAGCTTCCAGCACCACCAGCCTAGGATGCGTAGCAAGTCACTCCACACTCCACAGGAATGACTTTACAATCATTATATACGTATATCCGAAAAGAAGGGCATCGCTACAACCGTGCATGTGAAAATAGGTTCGTGGGACCATCTTAATGTTTCAACTCAAATATTTTTGAACTTCAGACTCACAACATTTACAGGCATAATAAGCAAATTGCATTTTTATTAAAGGTGCAGGTGCACCTGAGGTGCAAAGGGTCCTTGGAATCTAGGTTCAAGGCACAGGCGCGCGCGAGGCGCAAAATAAAATTATAGAAATATTATTGCATTAAACCAATAAAATCAAGAAACAATTTCAGAACACAGCAATCTAACAAACTTCCAAAGCTATAAAAAATTTCAAATCCAATGAGGAGGAGTTCATCCCAAGTGAACATGACACCGTCATCGTCATCATCGGTGAGGGTCAAGGCAATAATGCTTTCTTCAAAGGGAATCATAGGCTCCAACTGTGGTATAGATTTCTCCTTAATTTCATCTTCTGTCTACAAAGTGAACTGAAGGAATAGATCTACTGAAAAGGGAGCAACAATTGGCGACAGGGGTGTCGCCACCGGCACAGTGAAAAGTAGCAAGAGAATCAATTGATTACGAATTTAGTTTTTTTTGGGATTAGATATGATTTATGAAGTTAAAAATACTTTAAAAGGTAGAGATGAGGCCACGATGGCAAAAATGAAAAACTTGATTATTTGAGCTTTTATTTGCGCCTCCACCCTCGCCTTACGCCTTGTGCGCCTCTTCGAAGGGGCTGCACCTGGCCTTAGGTGAGGCGCGCTCCCTACGCCTTGGCGTAGGGGCGCTTTTGATAACACTGCACTCATGGATATAAATCATCCATGGAACAGAACCGCGGAACATTACAATACTCCTGATCAACTCTCAACCCCATACCACACTTTATTAAAATACAGCAGAGTAAGCAAATAAGGAAAAAACAATATAGCCATTTCCTCATCCAAAACAAAAACCAGTATAGATCGCCTCCCTAAACATTCTTCCACCCAATGTTAACCATTTGGCATTCACTCAACAGATTTTAAACGATCCTATGTGGATTGCATAACATTAAACCAGCCTAACGATAGATCTTCGAAGCAAGTGCTTCCCTAACAAAATAACAAAGATACGTGAGCAGGGTAAGAAAAAAAACCTTGCTATACGTGAGCTTCTGTTGAAACTCCGATAGAACTTCCCATCCTTATCTCAAAAACCAGCTCCTCATTTCTCCTAACTCCTAGAACCAGCTCTCTCATTCTCCACCTTCTGCGAAAACAGCTTTGTCGCCATCATATTGTCGTCGAAGTAGCGAGCGTATGGATGCCCCTTCGGCACAAGCCTCCTGTACTTCTGAAAATTCTTCTCAGCCTCATCTTTCTTCCTCAACAAAGTATATATGATCCCCTGACACAAATACGGCCGAAAATCCCTCGGCTCCTCCTTCACAAGCTGCTGATAGATCTTTAAAGCATCACTATAATCCCCTTCAATCACCCGAATCTGCGCTAGCAACAGCTTAAAGTCCCTCAAATCCTCCTTCTTCTTCTCCCTCTTGCACACCTCCATCCCCTCCCCGATCCTCTTCTCCACTTCCTTCAACTCCTCACTCGAATCGGTCTGCGATGCCGCCATCACCAGCCCGTGATACGCCTCCACGCGTAAAGGCTCCTTCACAAGAATCTCGTTAAACCCAATTTTAGCCAGCTCCTGATCCCCATTATAGGAATGCATGTGGGCCTTTAACAATGGCCATTCGATGTCGTCGGGCTCGAGCCTAATCAGCTGCTCGATCGTCGTAATCGCTTCCTGAACCTTCTTGTTCTTGATTTTCAACTCCATTAAGCTTCTTAGAGCCTGCACGTCATCAGGGTGGGAATCCAAGTACTCCTCGAGGTTCTTCTCTTTCTCTTCATCCGAAACGGCGTCATTGTCCGCGGCCGTCTCGGTTTCCATTGCGGACGGTGGGGCGGAAATGGGGGCGGAAATTGCGGATTTGAGCTTGAATTTTGCGAAGAAAAGGGCGGTGGCGGTGACGGCGGCGATGAGGGTGGTCTTGAGGAGAGACTGTGGGATGGTGTTCAGGGTTTCGAAGAAATGGGTTCTGGGGTTTTTAGGGTCTGGGAGGATGGGGTTATTTGAGGATGATGATGAGGTGGTGGCCTTGATGGATAGGGTTTTGAAAGAGGGTGATGATGATGATGATGATGATGATGATGATGAGGGTGAGGGGGTTTTGAGGGGGAGGAGAGAGGAGGGTTTAGGGAAAGGTGGACGGGGGTGATGGAGGGGGAGGGGTTGGTGACGGTGGATGATTTTAGCATGGGAGGCCATTATGGTTTAGGGTTTTCTAGGGTTTACAGATGGGGAAGGTTGAGGGAGACGGAGAGAAGGAGCTAAAACCCTGATGATAATGGAGTCTTGCTTGGGAGGAGGCGAATATGCTGTTACTCTGTTTGGACAGCAGAGTGTAATGGGCCTGATGGGGGGTTAGTGAAGTGCTCTAATGGGCCTGCTCGATTCATATTTTATCGGCCTGCCCAACACAAGAAGACCATGTCTCCATTTTGGGCCTGCATATGAACCGAGTTTGAACCTATAATAAGTATATTCAAACTCGTTTGTTTAATTTCAGATCACGTTCGTGTTCATGTTCGTTATATATATTAAAATTTTGTTTGAACTCGGTTCGCAGTTCGATTCACTAAATTCATGTTCGGTTCGAGTTCGCTCGTCTAATTATACGAATTGAACTAAACTTGAAAACTCATGTTGTTCTTGTTCAGAACAATTATATTCAAATAAGAACTATACCTTTCTTGATCCAACTGTCTAACTAATTTTAAGGCTTCCATACACTATAATTAAGTTATATGGCTTTTGAGTTTTAAACATATTATAATTAAGTTATTATCCAAACGAGTCATTCACAAACACATTCTTGAACACTTTGCAATGTTTATTCTCAGCTAGTTTAATAAACGAGCTCTAAAAATTTATCCATGTTCGGTTCATATGTAATACAAACGAACCTGAACAAGTTATTTAACGAATGAACCACGACCAGTTCATGAACATCTCGATTCATATACGGCCCTGGTCTTCATGAGTAAAATATGGCAATTTCAATATTGAAATGGATCCATGGTGTATAATACTATTGAGGTATTGGTAAATCTACTCGCACTCATATTCTGATTATTAACGCTCCATCGGTTTCGAGACTAGGTTTTTCATTGCCTTTTTGTTTTTAGTCTTTTATTTGTTTAAATGTTAAAATTTTATTAAACAAAAAACACTTATACGTTGTCAAACAGAGTGGTACATATTAAATTTTTACCAAAAGTATGAACTTGCGCCCCGTATGCCTTTCTTCCAAGTCAGGGCAGTGGCTGAGCACGAAATTATTTGTAAGGTGGGCATCAAATATCTAAGCATAAACTCCTAAAAGTTAGTTATGTATAATTTTTGGTTTTGTTTATGTTGCTATGTAGCCAATGTAGCGGCAAAAGTGGAACTTAAATGATTAGAAAACTTTTAAATTAATTTTCTTATTTATTTATGTAAGCTTAACATGCAAATGACCAAAAGAACCATTCTCTTATGAACTAATTCTAGAATTTTTAAGTGGGCAGTATAGTCCATAAAACCTAAAATGTCTAATATATGGGAAAGAAAAATGGGAGCAGCTGGTGGACTCGTGCCCAGCGATACCACCTGTTACCTCCGCCACTGAGTCACGCTACTTCCTGTGAAGAAGTCGAACAAACAGACGACAAAGCCGTAATCTGAGTTATCATGCGACTGAACAAGAAAGAATACATGTTTCTGGTCTGTACGTACGTTGCAATTAAGTCCTTAGCTACTTGATACTTTGATTTCCCTCTCCCAGATGCTTATAGTTTCTTTTCTTTTCTTCCACTGGCTACTACATTTTTGTATCTCGTGCTGAATGGTCGGATTTGTGGAGGAAGAGCAATGTAACATGTTCATGGGGTGGTTAATACTGATAGACGACGCGTGCAATTAGGAGCGGAACGAGTCTGTGAATACGCTTCTTTTACAATCTGGATTTTGGAAATTTGGCTGTAAGGTTTGCTTTAATGCCTGTTAATTGACAAGCTAAACGCTTCCTCTATTGGTTTATTCGCGTTGACATTAGAGTTTTCTTAGCACCAAAGAAAAACTAGAACGATTTTGCCTAGCAAGGCTGACTCGGTCTAACGTATTAACCTGTCACGTTATCTATAGACTAAAGAAATCCGGCCCAAAGCAGTGTCTTCGCAAAGAACTCGTTCACTAGGGAGTTTGGTCAGAACCTGGTATGTCTGCACAAATATTTAAATATTAGGGCATTGTTAGAGAGTTTTACCCATAAACAACCTTATAGCGCAAACGAGATTGTTCTACGCAGACCGATGCTACTTAGCAGTCTAACTAAAAGAGTACATGCACCATGCATCAACTAGCAGATTCTGCCGCCTAGCTACTTGAGATAGAATAAGTATGTGTGATTGTTGGCCATTTTCTTATTACTCTGCACCATGAACATGAAGTAATGACTTGCATGATTAAGTTCTTTGATTCCTACTCCTACAATGCAAGAAGCAACACAAGTCTTGATCAACGAAACAAAATCATAGAGAGTTGAGATGGTGACAAGCCACAAAACTCCTTTGCACTGGTCCCCTTCATATTTTGCCTTCTTGCCTTCCATTATTTCGTCAAATTTACATACCATTACACAACTCCAACTGAAAACAACAAAATCTCATAAATGCAAACTGAAGATTCAGCAGGACAGAGATGACACAATGCAGCTACGGGGGGAAGGGGAGTGCCACGTGTACGGGACGTGTCGAGACGCTAGGCACTTCCTTGCCACGCAATCAACCCCAAGCATCACGCTTTCCCATATGCCCTGTGGAAAACGATCTGCATTTGGTTCTATTCCCTACCATTTTCTGTTGAAAGGGTAGCTAGCTGAACTACTGAGCTAAATTGACCATGAGATGCATGGAATATTACAAAGGTGAACCGAGCAATGAATGTGAAAGCTACTAGTAGAGCCAAATTTAAGCCACCCAATATCCTTGTCTTGAATTGAGTAGAGGGGCATGCAGTAGTCAAGCATCATTGCCGTTGGTATCTTTGGAGGAAGTCTCCAAAAGCAAACTGTGGATTCTTTGAATCGCATCCATTTCAGATGCCCTCTCCTCTCTTCTCTTCGTGTAGGCCTCAAAGAACTCCTTGTTTTCTTTCTCCAGCTCCTTCCAAACTACAACAAAACTCAAATTCCATAATCACTTGCTTATTTGTGATCGGTACGTACGCGCTTATAAACTCATACACAGTAACGGGTCTAAGATTAAAAAGCAACTTGACAAGCGTAAAGTTTCTGACAATGAGGTGGTCCATGTCTATATTATACGGCTTAGAACTTTATATAATATCGGACGTAACAGCAATTAACCTCTGATAGCAATAGAATTGTACTTTCCACAAAATCAAGCTGGTTGGCATGTACAGTATATATGTGCATCCGCCTTTAATTTGCTCATGAAAGTTTTATACAGTACTACTTTCATATAACAAGAAATTAAATGAGCTTTGGTGCTACATATGTACACATTCTTGGGGCAAGATACATCTAACGTAGCTCTCAAGAACAGTAGACTGGCCATGTTTTCACCAAGAGGACCTTTTTACGCACACTTCGCTTCTATGTCAAAAGGAAACAGTTTCTCACCATGGTGAGTTGAGTAAAAAAATTGTCAGGTGGAGTTCCTATTCAGCATAAAATATACCCAGCATTATCAAAACTTTTAAAGAATCATTTTTTGATGTAAGCTGCTCTGGTAAACAAAAAACAAAAATTTGACTAGTCATGGAAACCCATGGAAATGTGTACATGTGAGAACACCTGTACAAGATCAGAGCAAGATGGGGAAGACGATCAGACCTGTGGAAGTGATGACTGGCTTGATGTTTGCATGCTTGGAGAGAGCTTCCATGCACTCTTCTCTGCTCATGTTGAACAGGATGCACTCTTCTATCAAGCGTTGCACCTGCATCGTTCATATCCAACACCACCATCAACACAAATGTAAATGCTCCAATCGAGCTGTGTCTAAGCTACTCAAACAGTCACCACCCCTGATATTGAGATGATCAACTAGACAAAGAGGTGATGAACTAATTACCATATGGATATAAGCAGCTGAAGAGTCACCCATATGGATACTGCAGTTTGTACAGATCAGTTGTTTGTGTCAATATTGCTTCTTCTTCTTATGGAGAAGTATACCCAAAAAGGATCAAAGCCGTGGAAGTAACCAGAAATGGTTTGTAGCAAAAGAGAAGAAAGTTGAAGGGAGGTGCGGGGGGGGGGGGGGGGGGGGTAAAATTAGGGTTAGAGGAGAAGGAAATGGAGAAACCACTAGTAGATCAAGAGGGAGAGCCAAAGTGGTGCATTAGGTGAATGGAAACAAAGATTAAATATATATAAGGTAATATTTGGATTAATTATATGATAAAATATGGAATAAAATAATGAATAATGGAGGAGAAATCAGGTGATGTCATGATGTGGTGGGGCCGGAGAGGCGCCCACGTGGGAGGAGGCATATGATTGGCTGTGAGGGGATTAGGGAGGATTTTATTTAGCAGCCTGTTTTTGTTGGGGCGTGGCCACCGTGGCCGCCTCCACGTGACATCCGGGGCCCGCCACCGCGCCATTGACGGACCGAAAAGCGTGGAGATGGGCCCCCGCTAGTCCTATGAAGCAAGTTGGGCCCCCACTGTGGAGAAGCCCACCCACAATTTGCAGCTAAACCGGCACGTGGAATAGGCGTGGCGTCTACAGCCTCTCGCTCTCCAGAAGCAAAAGTTTGAGAAAAGAAACAAGAAAGTGGTGTATTTCGTTTCCACGTGTCAGCTCAGGAGAAGTTTTCCGATATTGGGTGCCACAAACATATAGAAAGGAAAAAAGGGTTGAAAAAATGAAGATAAAAATACGATTTTATGGTGACAAGTTGAATGTGTCAGGCCAATTGATATTCAGTTCAACAAAATTTTATAGAATAACGTTAATTATATGATTACCATACGAGCAACGCAACCGATGAAATTTTCCGATCTCTTTTATGAATGGGGTTTGTTTTGGAGTCTTGGTATAAATACAAGCTGATCGGTTAACACGCAATTCTCATTCTTAATTTCTCTCTCTCAATCCCCACAAACCCACCTCCCTTGAACTCTCTTACCCACAATTCTCGCCAATTCCTTGAACATATGCATAATTTTTTTTGACCATATAGTTTAACTATTTATGTTATCTTACACACAGGCATCGAGCGTACCCAAGTCAAATCACTTGTACCTGATTATATATTCTAAAATGTTTTAGGACCATATCAGTTGCAACTTATTTGGCCACACAAACTTTATATAGTTCAAGAAGAAGCTGCTTGCCATTGTTCTAACATGCACTGCTTATCAGTGGCGGAACCAGAATTTTTATTCAGGGGGTGCAGAAAATATACAATTTTTGCCATATTTACCATTTTCATTTCTATTTTCAGCAACTTTTTCGGATTGATTCTTTTTTACCTTTTTTTAACACTGTCATGCAAAACATTTCAATTCTTAATATTAATTATTCTAATTCCAAACACCACAACCAAATCGTGTAGCAAAACTAACTCATCAATATCCTCTCAAAGTAGTTCAAAACATAATACATAAAATCTTATAGTTACCAACTTCAAAGTGTAAATAGTACAATGAAAGTTGATAAAGGAATGTCCATATTAGATCATATGCAAACAAACAAAGGTAGTTAACAATAAGAAGGCACTGCTACTAATAGTTTAACTACTGCTCTTGCCTTTACCCATGTCTAACCATTTCATCAAACAGTTGGTGTGCATTTGAATCCTAACCCCGGCTCATCGCTAACCATATCAAACCAATCTCGTTAAAGATTATTATTATCTACAACAATTTACAATATCAGTGCTAGATCCACATGGCTAACCAAACATGTTTTCCTTCTTGTAACAAAAAAAAAAGGTTTCACTCAATAGAAAAAGAACATGTTATATCATTGTATTTCATTTTGAAGAACACTACTCTGTTAGCATGAAAGTTAGCAGGCAAAAA
>JAVXUP010004227.1:0-37549 GCA_033070095.1 Escallonia herrerae | reverse complement strand
CAAAATAGAAGATCTTGCTAACGCGATCTGGCCGTCCATCCCGAAGGGATGGACGGCCCATATCCTTTTTTTTTGCGGCGCTGTCAGTCGTCCATTACGAAGTGTAGCGAACGGACCTTTTTACCATCTTGCCCCTGCTCCCCTGTCCGCTACACTGTGTAGCGGACCACTTTCTTGGCCCCACATTGACAGCCAAAAAGTCGTCCGCTACACTGTCTAGTGGACGACTGTTACTTTGTCAGTTATCCCACCGTCCGCTAGCACAGTGTAGCGGACCATTTTTCCATTCCGCTAGACTGTAGCGAAACCCTTATTCATTCCTTCTTTGAAACCCTTATTCATTCCTTCTTCTTACAATTCTTCTACCGGCGTTGGCAAGTAGATCGGCGCATTTTCTACTCAAGAAATTCTTTAATCGACGAATCAATCATGTAAGTTCACAAACCAATCCTTTATTTGTTCATAATCTAGAGTTGTTATTGCGGCTTATGCATGATTTTGAATGTGTGCGCGGTGCATTGTGCTAGCGTTTGTCAATGTATATATATATATATATGTGTGTGTGTGTGTGTGTGTGTGTGTGTATTGCGTATTATTTGTTCATGTAATTTTACTTGTAAAATCTCATTCCGTATCTGTTTGTATCTATGTACATTGCATATACACAGCATGTTAACTTATATGAGTATTATCTGATCACATGCTAGCGTTGACTGTGCTAGCGTTGTATGTTTGAGAATGTTTACGCTTCCAACCTTGCCGTTTTGCATAATTTCAGTTGCGAAAAATGGATTTCAACCCTGGACCAGAAGATCCGTCCGTATTATACGACCAAGCAAACCATATCAGTACGCTCATATGGGATGGTGGAGTAAGATACTTATTTTATCAACTTTGTTATTCTTGGAAACGTTGTATATCGTTTAATTTGCTTAAATTGTATTTATTAATTTGTAGGAAAGAGCACTTCTCAACAAGGTAGAAGTATCCGATAATTTTAAAGCATGGAAATTGAACAGAACCCAGAAAAGATTACTGCGTGGGATTGGGTTTGGGATTTTCACGCGTGGGCAGATCTTTCAACAACTTGACCGGCACTTAATAGGTGCCCTTGTTGAAAGGTGGAGAAGTGAAACGAATACGTTTCACTTCCCTCTCGGAGAGCTGACAATTACCCTAGAAGATGTAGGGTTCATCTTAGGGTTACCGGTGACGGGGCGGCCGGTAATAGCTCCTCCGTCGGAAGCAACGAATAAGAGGACCGCTAGGGACTTCTTTACTTCGATACCCCAGGATCAATTTAGCACTGGGGGTATCAAGTTGAAATGGTTGGTAGATACCTACAAGGTTCTGCCGGATAACTACACGGATCAGATGCTTGTGCTGTACACACAAGCTTTCCTCTTGTGGGTGATGGGGGCAATTCTGTTCCCAACAACGTCGAAGAATACCGTCAGCGTCAAATATTTACCGTTGTTGGGTAACCTGCTGGAGGTTGGGGATTATGCCTGGGGAGGCGCAACTCTTGCGTACCTCTACCGAGCATTGCACAAGGCAACGAGGCCCGACTCCAAAGCGATATGTGCATGTCTCTCGCTATTGCAGGTATATCATATAATTCTTGATTACTTGCTCGTTTTTTTTTTGGGTTGAATTGACAATAAAATTTGACGATACTTTATTTAATTTGTCTTTGCTCTCAGGTGTGGTCTTATGAACACCTTGCTACCGGCGCACCCACGCGTAGGGACGGAACAGATAATGTGTGGCCTCGGTTGTGCGCCTGGGAGTACAGCTGGAAGGACAGCCACTACTAGAGGAGAGACGATCCCCATCATAACATTACGTACTATCGGGGGGAGCTCGACTCGTTATCTCCTGGCCAGATGCGATGGGCACCGTACAAACATTTGGCGCGACGGGTGGGAGAGTCGTTCGTCTTCACGCTCTCCGGGTTACAACGCACACCCCTGATCCACTTCGAGGTCGCAGAGTGGCAGCTGCCAGATCGCGCTATGCGCCATTTTGAGTGCCTGCAGGGGTTGCCAGCCGGCGCGCCGGATATGAGGCTTAACAGGAACCCACCGGGTGTCCCTCAGTTTGGCAAGGCAAATGCGCACGACTTGTGCGCACGAGAACTTGAGGTTTGGGATTCCTAGCAGGACACGCTGGCGGCCATTGTGTCGGAGCCTGACCCCGTGATCAGTATCGAACAGTACAATGGGTGGTACTACCGCATCACCCGGAGGAGAGTAGCTCCAGTAAGGTTTGAACGCGGGGAGAAGTACCACCCTAGGGGTCAGATCGATGAGCACATGGCATACAATCTGGTAAGTTGGCCAATAAGTGCTTTAATTGAACTTGATGATTCTAACTGTGTATGAAGTTACTTATTTATTATCTCTCTGGATGTAGGTTAATGCCTCGTTCGCCTTCTTCCAGAAGTTGCGCGAGCGGAAGGATTTGGTGGATGCAATGGGCGAGGAGCTTCGCCAACAGGCTGATGCGTTGGCGTATGGCTGCGGGAATTTTTTACACCAAGCATCGGGCCAGCCTTCCAGCGTCAGCCCGGGAATGGGTTATCCGGGGTGGCAGCCCCCATATGTGAGCGAGGGATACACCGATCCCTCGGGACAGACTTCGGGAGTGAGCCAGGGATATGGTGGTCCCTCTGTACCGGGAATGGGTGGTGATTGGGGACCGCAAAGCACCATGGGCCAGGCTCAAGCACCGTAGGAAGACTACAGTGCGCCCTCCTTCTCTTTGCTATTGGACTCGGAACCCCAACCCTTCTCTCAGAGTCAAGTCACGCAAGACTGGGGTTTCAGACACATCAGTCTGTCGGAGACACTGCCCATTGTCCCGTGGGCAGGACCATCTATTGCCGAAGGAGGGCAATATCCCCCGGTCGACCCCCCCGAAGGAATGCAATATCCCCCTGTCGACCCCCCGAAGGAGTGCAATATCCCCCCGTCGACCCCCGAGGGCAATATCGCAAAGGGCATCCAGTGAAGCCCCTAAAGCCGCATAAATGCCAAATAATCAGAGAGCGTTATTTTAGCGGCTTTCCCCGGGACAAAGCGTTGTATAGTGTGAATCATCCGGAGGGCATGGATTACACTTGCGAGTGGGGAGAAATGGCCTCCCTGGCTCCGGGGAGTTGGTTAGACAACGGTGTCATCTCCACATACGTGGAGATTCTGAAGGAAAGGGGTCGGGAGCGGCTGAACGAGTACCCGACCATTTTTTTGGTGGATGCCTTTTTTCATAGCCTCCTAGTGTCTGAATGGCATGAGTGGGTCGAGCAAAGGCAGAAGAAAAAGTTGAGCCAGTGGAGACCGTCCGCTAACCTACGAGCGTATCTTGCTAGGGATAGTCCAGTGAGCGCAAGTGTTGCCGACGTGTTTCTAATCCCATTTTTAGGGGAAAGCCACTGGTACTTGGTTTGCTATGAACCGGAAGAGAAAGTCGTATCGGTGATCGACAGTCTCCACGACGATACCACCCACATGCCTGTGCTGCAGATGTACAAAGCCCAGTTGGACTCAATGGTAATATTACGATTGTTGTTTAACAGTTATTGTAACTTGGCATAAATGTTAACTCGTGTCTTACGCCGTTTTGTGTTTCTCGCAGAATATATTTTGTGCAATGGTCAATGGTATCCGTGGTAACCCTGTACCGGCGCGGCCAAAGCTCGATTGGCGACTGAAGAAGAAGAGGCCCAAGCAACGTAACACTTCGGACTGCGGCGTTTTCCTTTGCATGTACATGGATTACATTTGCCGGTCCGAGAGCCTCAAGGCGGCGGTGTGGAGCCAAGCAGAAGTAGACACCTTTAGATATAGAATGGCTTGGCAAATTATGAAAGGCCGGCCTAGAGCGGTTAGGTATATTGTAAATCCGGCTAATGCCGAGAATCCCTTCCAACATGATTCCCCCAGTTGACATTGTACCATTACACTGTCAATTTTTTTTAATAAACTATGATTATTTAGAAAGCTCTCATTGATTTGTGTTGAAGATTATTGATTGATTGATTTGTCTGATTTCCGTTGAAGATGATTTTGATTGATTTGAGTTTGGTTTTTTTGGCTCTCATTGAGAATGATTGAAAGGTGGAAAACAAAATGTGTAGCGGACAGTAGGGAAGTGTTGGGTTAAGTGTTACTGCTGGTCCGTCCGCTACACAATGTGGCGGACAGTGGGGGAAGTGAAAATTTTTAAGTGTGGGGTTAAGAGTTTCTGATGGTCCGTCCGCTACACAATGTGGCGGACAGTGGGGGAAGTGAAAATTTTCTAAGTGTTGGGTTAAGACATTCTGCTGGTCCGTTTGCTACACAATGTGGCGGACAGTGGGGGATTGAAAATTTTCTAAGTGTTGGGTTAAGAGTTTCTGCTGGTCCGTTCGCTACACAATGTGGCGGACAGTGGGGGATTGAAAATTTTCCAAGTGTTGGGTTAAGAGTTTCTGCTGGTCCGTCCGCTACACAATGTGGCGGACAGTGGGGGAAGTGAAAATTTTCTAAGTGTTGGGTTAAGACATTCTGCTGGTCCGTCCGCTACACAATGTGGAGGACAGTAGGGGGTTGAAAATTTTCTAAGTGTTGGGTTAAGAGTTTCTGCTGGTCCGTCCGCTACACAATGTGGCGGACAGTGGGGGAAGTGAAAAATTTTTCTAAGTGTTGGGTTAAGAGTTTCTGTTGGGTTAAGTGTGTTGGGGGTGAGGGTCTCTGAGTGTTGAGTGAAAAAATTTTCTAAGCGATTTTCTTAGCGTTGGAGTTTAGAGCGGACTCCGCTATATAATGTAGCGGACATTTCAGCGAATTTTGTTTTTAGCTATTGGTTATAAACTTTGTTCGAGTTGGTAGTTTCTGGCAATGGAATAAGTGCTTTAGCAGATGATTAAACAATCTCAACATTCTCAACCGCATGATATTCCATAAAAAATTTGACACCCTAAAATCATCAACTGACCATCACAATTCTCAAATGCACAATTAAGAACCCTAAAATTATCAGACACAAATTTATTAACACAAATTTAGGGTTCAACATTGGGGGAAAACTTTTTCACAGGTGCTTTGATCAAACACGGATACTTGAAACCTAAATAGCCCCTTGTGTTCAAAGATTACAAACTCCCCTTCTTTGAGGTCGTGCTGCTCGCAGAAATTACTCCAACCCTCTGCAAAATAAAGTTGCTCTTGGCCGCGCTTCTTCTTGATTTTAACAAGCCATGACCCCTTGCTGCTGGTTAAAGTTGCTTCGAGCCAAGTGGCTTCGTGCCAAAGTGTGGTAAGCAATCTGCAGAAAGGCTACCGGTATGGCCTATCACATTCACTATAAGACAGATAAGTTTTTAAGCAAAGATAAAATTAACACACACGAAAACACAGAGTAAGAGGGATGCCTACAAGTTCGGTATGAAACCCAGGCACCATGACCTTGAAGAAGTGCCTGTTCACCGAAGCAGAAGCCATGGGGACGGTCGCCGTAGAGGGGGTCGCGGGTGGGTGAGACGTCGGAGGCAGAGAGAAAGAGAGAAACAGGTGGGTGGAAAAAGAGAGGCCGTTCTGTTTGGTATTTAATAGGGGTTTGACGTCCGCTACATTGTGTAGCGTACAGAAGGCATACCAATAGTTTTCTGTCCGCTATATTGTGCCGCGGACCCCGAAATGTTCGTCTCTGCTGCGCCGTCCGCTACATAGTGTAGCGGACAGGACAAGCCAAATTTTTTTTAAAAGTTAATCTGTGAATGGGTCCATCAGAAATAACCTTCCAGTCTTTGGTAATAAGAAGCTAATCTCATCAAATATTACGTATAATTACAAATGTCAAACAATCTTGATGGCTTATACAAAAAAACTAAAGGTCCACTGCAGCTGCTTCTTCTTCGTCTTCTTCCTCGTCTTGCAAAACCCCTGGACTTATCCCAGTGCCTTGTAATGGTTCCGCTTGTCATGGTCGGTCATTTTGTTGCACAATGCACACCTTCTCAGCTTTTTAGGTTGAGTTGCCTGTTCAATAGAGCTCTTCATCCGCGTAGATCTCTTGCGTCCTTTCGTCTGCGATATAATTGGGTCCAAAGGCCGGATATCATTGTCATCTTCCTCCCCCGGCTCGTCATCTTCTGATCCCGTTGTAGGCTCAGTGTCAACCGCATTGCTGACTGAAGCTGCTTCCAACTGGTCGACGATGGGCTCTTGCTGCTGAGCTACCTCGAGGAGATGTTTATATCCGGCCATTGTAGCAGCACCTTTTACGGACAAACGGGTGAACATTGTCACCAGATGATTATACCGCAACGTCTCTGATTCTTCAAAGTCAGTATACGGGTGCTCCGGAAAGGCAATGGTACCGTGCAACCTGTTTGCACCTTTCGTCCACCGTGGCAGGACATATTTATCGGGGATTGTCCTGATATTCTTCTGGGTGAAAAACCGCAGAACGTGTCTACACAGGATGCCATGGAACTCAAACTTCTTGCAAACACATGTCACCGAATCCGTCAATGTGTCATGGCTCACCGTATAAATTCTGCGCAGCTTCTCAGGGACGAGGTCATTCACGAGCGAATAAACCTTGTACTCACGCGTAGACATTTCTGCCACCTTGTTTATACTGTATCGTCCCGATTTTCGCAGCTCTACTTGGTATAGCAAGAAGATCTCCTTCGTATAGACTTTGGCACCGTTCAGCTCCAGCGGGGTCTCGAGCAACCTTCTCCTTTGTTTGTACGTTGTTGCAAAGTCGGCAGCCCTTTCTTTTACGAACAACGAAGCTACCGCTTTTTGTGCGGATGCAACGAAAGTCTTCAAATTGGTAGCTGTACCCACATAACTATCGAACGTGGCATTCATAGATTCACTCCTGCCCGTCGTTTTCATGCCCGCTGAAAAATACCTCCTCGTGTAAACGCCAATCCATTGCTCTTTGCGCTCGTACAAGTGCTGGAGCCACTCGTTGTCTTGCAATGAGTAATCCCGAACAAGCTTTTCCCACCTCTCCTCGAATTCCTCAATCGTTAACGACTTGGTAACGCACTTGTCAAAATCCTGTTTAAAGTCTGGATACTTTGCGTACACGTGATGCAGACGTTCTGGGTATTTGTTGCTTATGTGCCAAGTGCACAAGTTGTGCCGGGTGTCTGGGAAGACGGTCGCAATAGCCTTCTTCATTGCCAAATCTTGATCGGTGATGATCACTTTGGGTGCTTTGAAGTTCATTGCTTCCAGCCACGTCCTAAACAACCATACAAAAGAACCCTCGCTCTCGTCCCTTAACAAGGCGAACCCGAACAGGATGGAGTGATAATGATGATTGACGCCAGTGAAAGGAGCGAACGGCATCGAGTACTTGTTGGTACGGTATGTGGTGTCGAAAGTCACGACATCCCCAAAATGCTTATAAGCTAGCCTCGAACGACCGTCGACCCAAAAAATTGTACTAACTCGATGCTCGTCGTCAAGTTTATAATCGAAGGTAAACTGCGGGTCCTCCATCTGCATCCGTTTCAATAGGCTCATTGTCGATTGCGCATCATTGAGGTCATACGCGGCTCGTCTATGGGTTCGGACCGCGTTACGAACGTCTGTCGTGTTAAAGTTTAAATTTTGAATTCCCCCAGCCTGTTCAGCAAGAACATTAACAATCTCAGTAGGTCCAATTCGCGCATTGCTCATTGTGTGAATTAGGCTCCTCGCGACCTTACCCATCTTCTTGTGTTGATGCATCTGACTCACCTTAGAAGGAGTTACTAACGGGTGATTGTGTGCCAGTTCCAGGCTGGTAATAAGCCAATGATCATGATTGGCTTTGTAGCTTACGAACATCTTGACCTGGCAATTTGTGCGCTCAAAGCAGTCCCGTCTTCTACGCGAATATCCTATTTCGTCATCACTGTCATCATTGCCTACGCGTGTCTCATTTTGCTGTGGATTTCTGCCCCTATGACACTCGTATAAGCGAGAGCATATCTTTTTTGTTACGTTGCTTGTTCTTGTAGTCTTTATTCTAATGCCAAAACCAACCCTCAATGAATACGCTCGAAAACATTCTTCAGCTTCTTCCAATGTTTGAAACGTTCGTCCTAGATACGGATCACTAGCATCTACGGGGACGTTGGAGCTCGACACGAAATCAGACATTGTGAAACAAGACCTGTGTAGAAATAGACTACGCTTAACAATCAAATTGCATTTCTAACTGAAAATATTACCTAAAAATTACCTTGGCGAATAGACCAATTTAGGATGACAAACATACCGTATGCATAACCCCTGAAAGTGTCTCCAAATTAACAATTATTAATTTATTGAACATAACAAATTAAAATTACTAAGATAAATAGACGAATTCATCATGCCAAAAAATCGAATTAAACTATAATGACTTTATTTAGAGTTAACAAATTACACCTTTTTTATGAACATCATGTCTAGAACATCACAAATTGAAGAATACAGTGACAAATTTTTAGAACATAAAAAAAACCGTACTTTTTTGTCCGAACAAAATAAAATTATATTTTACCAGTCAATCCATAAAGAAAACTTCACTATTCACAAACTTACCTTACTTGAGTGAAGCTTGAAGCAAGTTTTACTCAAAGCTTGAAGGGAGCTGAAAATGGAAGCGTGTCCGAAGGAGAAGAAAATTGTAGCCGAAGGAGCTTGAGGAATTCCGACAACCCGTCGTGTGTAGAAATAAAGGTACAAACACGTGGAAATGTGTCAGTTGTGTCAGGGAAGTAACAGTCGTCCGCTAGACAGTGTAGCGGATGACTTTTTGGCTGTCAACGTGGGCCCAAGAAAGTGATCCGCTAGACAGTGTAGCGGAGGGGGGAGCAGGGGCAAAATGGTAAAAAGGTCCGTCCGCTACACTATTTTGCGGACGACTGACAGCGCCGCAAAAAAAAAGGATCTGGGCCGTCCATCCCTTCCGAATGGACGGCCAGATAGCGTTAGCAAGATCTCCTATTTTGCTAGCGCTCTCAACGGATCAGCTATATATATATATATATATATATATATATATATATATATATATATATATATATATATATATATATATATATATATATATATATCCTTCAGACTCGCTTATATTTTCAGCTCCCTTCAAGTTTCGAGTAGCACTTGCTTCAAGCTTCACTCAAGCAAGGTCAGTTTGTGAGTGGTGAAGTTTTCTTTATGGATTGACTGGTAAAGTATAATTTATTTTTTTGGACAAAAAAGTATAGATTTTTATTATGTTCTAGAAATTTGTCACTCTATTCATCAATTTGTGATGTTCTACTCTAGATTTTTTGTGATGTTCTAGACACGATGTTCATAAAAAAAGTATAATTTGTTAACTTTAAATAAATTCATTATAGTTTAAATCAATTTTTTTGAGGTTCGATAACTTTGAAAAATTTATCCTATTTAAATTCAAATTTTTTGAGATATGTTTGTTGTATTTTGGCATGATGAATTTGGCTATTTATCTTTGTAATTTGAATTTGTTATGTTCAATAAATTAATAATTATTAATTGAGATTATGTATATCGTATGTTTGTCATCCTAAATTGGTCTATTCGCCAAAGTAATTTTTTAGGTAATATTTTCAGTTAGAAATGCCATTTGATTGTTAAGCGTAGTCTATTTCTACACATGTCTTGTTTCTCAATGTCTGATTTCGTGTAGGTCTTGTTTCACAATGTCTGATTTCGTGTCGAGCTCCAACGTCCCCGTGATGCTAGTGATCCGTATCTAGGATGAACGTTTCAAACATTGGAAGAAGCTGAAGAATGTTTTCGAGCGTATTCATTGAGGGTTGGTTTTGGCATTAGAATAAAGACTACAAGAACAAGCAACGTAAAAAAAAGATATGCTCTTGCTTATACGAGTGTCATAGGGGCAGAAACCCACAGCAAAATGAAACACGAGTAGGCAATGATGACAATGATGACAAAATAGGATATTCGCGTAGAAGACGGGATTGCTTTAAGCGCATAAATTGCCAGGTCAAGATGTTCGTAAGCTACAAACCCAGCAAGATCATTGGCTTATTACCAGCCTGGAACTGGCACACAATCACCCGTTAGTAACTCCTTCTAAGGTGAGTCAGATGCATCAACACAAGAAGATGGGTAAGGTCGCGAGGAGCCTAATTCACACAATGAGCAATGCGCGAAATGGACCTACTGAGATTGTTAATGTTCTTGCTGAACAGGCTGGGGGAATTCAAAATTTAAATTTAACACGACAGACGTTCGTAACGCGGTCCGAACCCATAGACGAGCCGCGTATGACCTTAATCTACAATGAGCCTATTGAAACGGATGCAGATGGAGGACCCGCAGTTTACCTTCGAATATAAACTTGACGACGAGCATCGAGTTAGTACAATTTTTTGGGTCGACGGTCGTTCGAGGCTAGCTTATAAGCATTTTGGGGATGTCGTGACTTTCGACACCACATACCGTACCAACAAGTACTCGATGCCGTTCGCTCCTTTCACGAGCGTCAATCATCATTATCACTCCATCCTGTTCGGGTTCGCCTTGTTAAGGGACGAGAGCGAGGGTTCTTTTGTATGGTTGTTTAGGACGTGGCTGGAAGCAATGAACTTCAAAGCACCCAAAGTGATCATCACCGATCAAGATTTGGCAATGAAGAAGGCTATTGCTACCGTCTTCCCAGACACCTGGCACAACTTGTGCACTTGGCACATAAGCAACAAATTCCCTGAACGTCTGCATCACGTGTACGCAAAGTATCCAGACTTTAAACAGGATTTTGACAAGTGCATTAACAAGTCGTTAATGATTGAGGAATTCGAGGAGAGGTGGGAAAAGCTTGTTCGGGATTACTCATTGCAAGACAACGAGTGGCTCCAGCACTTGTACGAGCACAAAGAGCAATGGATTGGCGTTTACACGAGGAGGTATTTTTTAGCGGGCATGAAAACGACGGGCAGGAGTGAATCTATGAATGCCACGTTCGATAGTTATGTGGGTACAGCTACCAATTTGAAGAGTTTCGTTGCATCCGCACAAAAAGCGGTTGCTTCGTTGTTCGTAAAAGAAAGGGCTGCAGACTTTGCAACAACGTACAAACAAAGGAGAAGGTTGCTTGAGACCCCGCTGGAGCTGAACGGTGCCAAAGTCTATACGAAGGAGATCTTCTTGCTATACCAAGTAGAGCTGCAAAAATCGGGACGATAAACAAGGTGGCAGAAATGTCTACGCGTGAGTTCAAGGTTTATTCGCTCGTGAATGACCTCGTCCCTGAGAAGCTGCGCAGAATTTATACGGTGAGCCACGACACATTCACATATTCGGTGACATGTGTTTGCAAGAAGTTTGAGTTCCATGGCATCCTGTGTAGACACATTCTGCGGTTTTTCACCCAGAAGAATATCAGGGCAATCCCCGATAAATATGTGTTGCCACGGTGGACAAAAGGTGCAAACAGGTTGCACGGTACCATTGCCTTTCCGGAGCACCCGTATACTGACTTTGAAGAATCAGAGACGTTGCGGTATAATCATCTGGTGACGATGTTCACCCGTTTGTCCATAAAAGGTGCTGCTACAATGACCACATATAAACATCTCCTCGAGGTAGCTCAGCAGCAAGAGCCCATCGTCGACCAGTTGGAAGCAGCTTCAGTCAGCAATGCGGTTGACACTGAGCCTACTACGGGATCAGAAGATGACGAGCCGAGGGAGGAAGACGACAATGATATCCGGCCTGTGGACCCAATTATATCGCAAACGAAAGACCGCAAGAGATCTACGCGGATGAAAAGCTCTATTGAATAGGCAACTCAACCTAAAAAACTGAAAAGGTGTGCATTGTGCAACAAAATGACCAACCACGACAAGCGAAACCATTACAAGGCACTGGGGATAAGTCCAGGGGGTTTGCGGAGAGAAGATGACGCCGAAGATGAAGACGAACAAGCTGCAGTGGACCTTTAACTTCAACTATAAGCCATCAAGTCTGTTTGACATTTGTAATAGTTTTTTGTAATTTTTTTCTAATAATTTTTGGACCGAATACTGGAATTTTGTTTTTCTGATGGACCTATGAGAGCCATCAAATCTAAGTTTAAGTTGTTTTTTTTATTAGTGCTGCAGTGTAGCGGATGCATATGCTTTTTGTCCGCCACACGATGTAGCAGACGGCATCACAGAGAAAAACTTTTGGGTTATTTTGGTCCGCTATACAATGTAGCGGATGACTCTGCTCTATATATCCCAGATCGGCCAATCATCTTATCACTTTGTCCGTTTCTCTATCTGTCTTGAACATCTCACCCAGTCGCTACCCTATCTACGGCGACCCCCATCTCTGGTGACACCATCGTCCTCCCCTGACGTCGCGCCGCCCCCGACGACAGCCCCGTCTTCCCCTCAACACCGCGGCACCTCTAGCGACATTCCCGGCGTGATGGCTTCTGAATCGTCGAGCAGCAGCGAATTTGTAGGCAACATGCACCTTGCAGGCAGACACTTTTTCAAGGTCATGATGCCTGGTTTTGATACAAAACTTGTAGGCCATCCCTCTTTCTTTGTGTTTTCGTGTGTGTTAAAGTTTGATCTTTGGTTAAAAACTAACCTTTTTTTGTATTATGAATATGTTAGGACATACTGGTAGCCTTTTCCGATTGGCTTACCACAATTTATTTCGATTCATCTTTAACCAGCCGCAAGGGGTCATGGCATGTAAGAATGAAGATGAAGCCCAGCCAAGGTCAAATTTCGTTCGCAGAGGGTTGGAACGAATTCGTGCAGCAGCATGACCTCCAACTCGGGGACTTTGTAGTGTTTAAACACACGGGGAAGTGTAATTTTCAAGTGACGGTGCTTGATCGGAGCACTTGTGAAAAACTTTTCCCCAATGTTGAACCCTAAATTCTGTTATGAACAATTTTATGTTAATGTTCATTATTTTTCTGAATTTTAGGTTCTTAATTGTGCCGTTTGAGATTCCGTCGATGTTGAGATTGTTGATAGTTAATCGTACGTTTTTTTATTGTTAATCGATTTTGAGATTGTTGATTCCGTGGCTAAAACAAGTCTTCGGTCGCCAATTTATTAAAAAAATAAACTTCAACACAAAGTATTTGGACCTCCACTACACTGAGTAGCGGACGGAAAAGCAGAAACAATCAACTTCAACACTTAGAAATTTTTTCAGATTTGGACGTCCGCTACACTGTGTAGCGGACGGAGAAGCAGAAACAATCAACTTCAACACTTAGAAAAATTTTCAATATTTGGATGTCCGCTACACTGTGTAGCGGACGGAGAAGCAGAAACAATCAACTTCATTACTTAGAAAATTTTTCAGTATTTGGACGTCCCCTACACTGTGTAGCGGACGGAGAACATTCAACTCCAACACTTAAATTTTTTTTCAGTATTTGGACTTCCGCTACACTGTGTAGCGGACAGAGAAGAAAAAACCATCAACTTCAACACTTAGAAATTTTTTCATATTTGGACGTCCGCTACACTGTCTAGTGGACGGAGAACACTCAACTTCAACACTTAGAAAATTTTTCTGTATTTGGACGTCCACTACACTGTGTAGCGGACGGGGAAACAGAAACAATCAACTTCAACACTTAGAAAAATTTTCTGTATTCGGACGTCCGCTACACTGTCTAGCGGACAGAGAATACTCAACTTCAACACTTGGAAAAAAATTCTGTATTTGGACGTCCGCTACACTGTGTAGCGGACGGGGAAACAGAAGCAATCAACTTCAACACTTAGAAAATTTTTCTATATTTGGACGTCCGCTATACAGTGTAGCGGACGGGGAAGCAGAGACAATCAACCTCATTACTTAGAAAATTTTTCAGTAGTTGGACATCCGCTACACTGTGTAGCGGACGGAGAAGCAGAAACCATCAACTTCAACACTTAGAAAAATTTTCATATTTGGACGTCCGCTACACTGTCTAGCGGACGGAGAACATTCAACTTCAACACTTAGAAATTTTTTCTGTATTTGGACGTCCGCTACACTGTGTAGCGGACGGAGAAGCAGAAACCATCAACTTCAACACTTAGAAATTTTTTTCAGTATTTGGACGTCCGCTACACTGTGTAGCGGACAGAGAACCATTAGCTTCAACACTTAGAAAATTTTTCACTATTTTGACGTCCGCTACACAGTGTAGCAGACGGAGAAACAGAAACAATCAACTTCAACACTTGAGAAAAAATTCTGTATTTGGACATTCGTTACACTGTCTAGCGGACGGATACCTCATCAGCTAAAAAATTCTCTCCCATTTTGTTTCCCACCATTCAATCATTCTCAATGAGAGCAAAAAAATCAACTGTAATCAAATCAAATGTCCACTGATATGGTCACAAATCAGTTAAATCACTCAATCATTCAACACAAATCAACTGATCTCAACACAAATAAAATCACACCAATGACAACTTTCTAAATAAATAATCACGATTTATTAAAAAAAATTATTGTAATGGTACAATGTCAACTAGGTATCATCATGTTGAGCCGGATGTTCGTCCTTAGACGGATTTTCAATAAACCTAATCTCTCTAGGCCGGCCTTTCAAAATTTGCCAAGCTATCTTATATCTAAAGCGTTCTATGCATTCTAAACTCCAGGCGGCCGCCTTGAGGCTCTCAGACCGACAGATGTAATCCATGTACATGCATAGGAAGACGCCGCAGTCCGAAGTATTATGTTGCTTGGGCCTGTCTTCTTCAATCGGAAATGGAGCTTTGGCCGCGCCGGTACAGGTACACCACGGATAGCATTGACCATGGCACAAAATATATTCTGCGAGAAACAGAAAATGGCGTAAGACACGAGTTAACATTTACAATTGGCAAGTTACAATAAGCATTAAACAATCAACTTCAAGATTACCATAGAGTCCAACTGGGCTTTATACATCCGCAGCACAGGCATGTGGAGGGTATCGTCGTGGAGACTGTCGATCACCGATACGACTTTTTCCATTGGTTCATAGCAAACCAAGTACCAGTGGCTTTCCCCTAGAAATGGGATTAGAAACACGTGGGCAACCATTGCGCTCACTGGACTATCCCTATTCAGATACGCTCGTAGGTTATCCGACGGTCTCCACTGACTCAACTTTTTCTTCCCCCTTCGTTCGACCCACTCATGCCATTCAGCCACTAGGAGGCTATGAAAAAAGGCATCCAACAAAAATACGGCCGGATACTCATTCGGCCGCCCCCGCCCCTTTCCTTCAGAATCTCCACGTAGGTAGAGATGACATCGTTGTCTAACCAACTCTCCGGAGCCAGGGAGGACATTTCTCCCCATGAACAACAGTAATCCATGCCCTCCGGGTGATTCACACTATATAACGCTTTGTCCCGGGAGAACCCGCTAAAATACCGCTCTCTGATAATTTGGCATTTATGCGGCTTTAGGGGCTTCAGTGGATGCCCTTTGCGATACTGCCCTTGGGGGTCGACCGGGAGATATTGCACTCCTTCGGGGGGGTCTACCGGGGGATATTGCCCTCCTTCCGCAACAGATGGTCCCACCCACGGGACAATGGGCAGTGTCTCGGACAGACTGATGTTTTCGAAACCCCAGTCCTGCGTGACTTGACTCTGAGAGAGGGGTTGGGGTTTCGAGTCCAGAAGCAAAGAGAAGGAGGGCGCACTGTACTCTTCCCACGGCGCTTGAGCCTGGCCCATGGTGCTTGGCGACCAATCACCACCCATTCCCGGTACAGAGGGACCACTGTATCCCTGGCTCACTCCTAAAGTCTGTCTCGAGGGATCACTGTATCCTGAGCTCACATAAGGGGGCTGCCACCCCGGTTCCCCCATTCTCGGGTTGACTACCGAAGGCTGCCCGGATGCTTGGCACAAAAAATTCCCACAGCCATACGCCAACGATTCGGCCTGTTGGCGAAGCTCCTCGCCCATTGCATCCACCAGATCCTTGCGCTCGCTCAACTTCTGGAAGAAGGCGAACGAGGCATTAACCTACATCCAAAGAGATAATAAATAAGTAACTTCATACACACACTTAGAATCATCAAGGTTAATTAAAAGCACTGGTTGGGCAACTTACCAGATTGTATGCCATCTGCTCATCGATCTGACCCCTAGGGTGGTACTTCTCTCCGCGTTCAAACCTTACTGGAGCTACTCTCCTCCGGGTGATGCGGTAGTACCACTCATTGTACTGTTCGATGCTGATCACGGGGTCAGGCTCTGACACAATGGCTGCCAGCGTGTCCTGCCAGGAATCCCAAACCTCAAGTTCTCGTGCGCACAAGTCGTGCGCATTCGCCTTGCCAAACCGTCCGACACCCGGTGGGTTCCTGTTACCCCTCATATCCGGCGCATCGGCTGGCAACCCCTGCAGGCACTCAAAATGGCGCATAGCACGATCTGGTAGCTGCCACTCTGCGACCTCGAAGTGGATCAGGGGTGTGCGTTGCAACCCAGAGAGCGTGAAGACGAACGACTCCCCCACCCGTCGCGCCAAATGTTTGTACGGTGCCCATCGCATCTGGCTCGGAGATAGCGAGTCGAGCTCCCCCCGATAGTACGTAATGTTATGATGGGGATCGTCTCTCCTCGGGTAGTGGCTGTCCTTCCGGCTGTACTCCCAGGCGCACAACCGAGGCCACACATTATCCGTTTCGTCCCTACGCCTGGGTGCGCCGGTAGCAAGGTGTTCATAAGACCACACCTGAGAGCAAAGACAAATTAAATAAAGTATCATCAAAATTAAATGTCGATTCAACTAAAAAAACAAGCACGTAATGAAGATTTGTATGATATACCTGCAATAGCGAGAGACACGCACATATAGCTTTGGAGTCGGGCCTCGTTGCCTTGTGCAATGCTCGGTACAGGTACGCAAGAGTTGCTGCACCCCAGGCATAATCCCCAACCTCCAGCAGGTTACCCAACAACGGTAAATATTTGACGCTGATCGTATTCTTCGACGTTGTTGGGAACATAATTGCCCCCATCACCCACAAGAGGAAAGCTTGTGTGTACAGCACAAGCATCTCGTCCGTGTAGTTTTCTGGGAGAACCTTGTAGGTATCTACCAACCACTTCAACTTGATACCACCAGTGCTAAATTGATCCTGGGGTATCGAAGTAAAGAAGTCCCTAGCGGTTCTCTTATTCGTTGCTTCGGACGGAGGAGCAATTACCGCCGTCCCGTCACCGGTAACCCTAAGATGAACCCTACATCTTCTAGGGTAATCGTCATCTCTCCGAGAGGAAAGTGAAACGTATTCGTTTCACTTCTCCACCTTTCAACAAGGGCACCTATTAAGTGCCGGTCAAGGTGTTGAAAGATTTGCCCATGCGTGAAAATCCCAAACCCAATCCCACGCAGTAACCGTTTCTGGACTTTGTTCAACTTCCAGGCTTTGAAATTATCGGACACTTCTACTATGTTGAGAAGTGCTCTTTCCTACGAATTAATAAATACAATTTAACCAAAATAAACGGTATACAATGTTCGTAAGAATAGAAAAGTTGATAAAATAAGGATCTTACCCCACCATCCCATAAGAGCGTACTGACATGATTTGCTTGGTCGTATAATACGGAGGGATCTTCTGGTCCAGGGTTAAAATCCATTTTTTTGCAACTGAAATTATGAAAAAACTGCAAGGTTGGAAGCGTAAAAATTTTCAAACATACAACGCTAGCATGTGCTCACATAAGTTGACATGCTGTATATATGCAAGTGAAATCACATGAACATTTAAGCAATACACAATAAGCAATACACATATATTGATAAATGCTAGCACAATCCACCGCATACATATTCAAAACCATGCATAAGCCGCAATACTCATAACAAACTCTAGATTATGAACGAATAAAGGATTGGATTGTGAACTTACGTGATTGATGAGACGATTAAAAGATTTCTTTGAAAAAAATTGCGCAGATCTACTTGCCAACGCCGCTAGAAAAATTGTGAGAAGAAAGATGAATGAGTTTCGAAAAGAGAATGAATAAGAGTTTTGGTATATGAGATTTGTCTAGTCCATTACATAGTATAGCAGACGGAAAAAACCGTCAAGTTGTCCGCTACACAGTACACAGACGGTGGGATAAGGACAAAGCAATAGTCCTGTCGCCCCAGGACTGATGTGATAACTATCAGGGGGTTGTGGATGACTTGACCACTGTCAGTCAAAAAGTCATCCGCAACACAGTGTCGCGGACGAATTTTTGACTGACGGTGTCAGGCCAAAAAAGTTGTCCGCGACACTGTGTTACGGACGAGGGGCGAGAGACAATATGGTAAAAAAGTCCGTCTGCTACACTATGTAGTGGATGCCTGACATCTTTTGAAAAAAAAAAGATCTGGGCCGTCCATCCCTTCGGGATGGACAGCCAAATCGCGCTAGTAAAATCTCCTAATTTGCTAGCGCTATTAACGGATCAGCTCCATATATATATATATATATATATTATCCCCAGGATTTAGTTTAGCTAGTTTTTGCCAGAAAGCTTCTTTATTGTCAATCACAGGGGCCATAGACTTTTGCAACATGTGATTTTTCTATGAATGAAATTTGGAGACGACGCGGCGACGAGATCAAAGGTCAAATGATTTTTCTACGCCATCTAATGCCTTCGCTAAGTCCCATAAGGTTGACAGTGATGCATTACCAAACCCTTGAAGACATAGTTTCCTAGTAACCCATTACCTGTTGTGCCTTTTTTTATTTTTATTTTCCTGATAGAAAAAAGTATATCACGACTACGCTATTTCGTGAGAGCGGCAAAGAACCTAATAGTAAAGGTCTTCCCTAATCCTCTAACTTTGCAACCAAAAACGATCATTTGTGCAAAAAAAGTAAGGATAAAGGCCTAAGCATAATAATAATAAAAAGGTACAGGAGACAAAACTAGAAGATTAAACAGTTTGAAGTCATGATTGCGATTAGATGCTCATACTCCGCATCCTCCTGTTATCAATCAAATATTTTCTCTCCCCTTGGCATCTCACTACAGTCGTCGCCCGCGCCCATGTGCCACTTTCATCACATGTGCCCCTCGCATCAGGTATTATCCTGCGACAGTCGTCGCTGTGCCCATGCGCCGCAATCATGTATTGTGCCGTTGGTACCGCACCCATGCGCCACAATCATGTCTCGTGCCATTGGAATCGAGCCCGCGTGCCACTGGCACCGAGCCTGCGTGCCACAATCATGTTACATGCCCTTGGGCACTGCACTCATTCACCATACCATTTGTTTCCATCATGGAAGTGGAACATGCTTCGACCCACCCTCCGGAGTGTGTAGTATTTCGAGGGGCTCCACTTATAGCGCTCCTGCATGAGGACCCTTCGTAGTGGGATATGCTCGCTACCGCAGAAGCTATCTTTGCCTCCATTCTGAAGGGCTCTGCTCGTAGTGTTTTTGCATGAGGACCTTCGTAGCGGGATAGGCTCGCTACCACAAAAGCTATCGTTGCCTCCATTCCGAGGGGTTTCACTCTTAATGCTTAGGTATGAGGACCCTTCGCAGCGGGATAGGCTCGCTACCACAGAAGCTATCGTCGCCTTCATTCCAAGGGGCTCCGCTCGTAATGCTTTGACACGAGGAACCTTCACAGTGGGATAGGCTCGCTACCACAGAAGTTATCGTCGCCTCCATTTTGTAGTGCTCCAGTATTAGGACTCTTCGCAGCGGGATAGGCTCACTACCATAGAAGCTATCGCCGCCTGGGATGACTTGCATGACACTAGGCACTTTTGAGCTATGACCATGCCACTCGCTACCGGTGATCATTAGCACCCCCAGGATGATGACCCCCGGGTCACTTCGAGGTGGGACAGGTCTCCAGAGGGCATCGCGCCTAGCCCGCATGGTAGTTGGGCACATGGACCTTTCCTCATCACTGTCAGGTTCTCTCCGCATCTCTTGACGTACTCTTGTGGGATTCAGTAAGGGCTTGGACAGGTGTCTGGGGCAACGGGCTTACTCTGATCATGCTGACACTGTGTGGTTAGTCTTCTAAGACAGTAGCTAAAGCGACATTATGTGGGGCAGGCTGTGTGAATTTGGGAACCGGCAGTGCAATGAAGCACCGGTATTTTTGGACCCCTGGTGATGTGTCACTCCCAGGGATGACATGTGGCAATTGATGACACAGACATACTTTTGCCTATAAATAGTAGACTTTGGAACTCATTTTGGACAGAATTCTCTCATTTGACAAAAATTACTTTCTCACTCTAGAATTCAGAGATCTTGAATTCTAGAGAAACACCACTAGACTGTGACATTGGACATAACATCAACCGTGACATTGGACCCTGACATGGACCTTAGCTTGGACTGTCAACTGCTTGCCCTGTTTATCTCAGCCTTGTCTCCATAGCACTGCCACTCCTTACGACTTGTCTGGGGAGCCTTTCTCTCTGCCCTTACTCTACCCTCACTGTCTCTTATTTTGTACATCTGGTTGCTGACTCGGACTACATCATTTGTAGCACCTCCACATAGGTATGAACCCATCTTCCTTGGCATCAAATGTCTTCAAAAACCTGATCGACAAATCATGACCCAAAAAAAACAAGGTAAAAGATGAAAAGTGTGGGACTTCACACCAGAAGATTGGATCTGATGCAATGAATTGTCTGCTTTATCAATGGTTGTACTAACTTTATTAGTTTGAGCAAGAGAGGTTGGTGCTATTAATAAAGGGGGTATTAAAATCATCTAGTGTATCATTCAAGTAGGCTACAGAAATCATCTTCAAAGTTAGGGGTTGTAAGAGAAAAAAGACGGTGATGTTTATGGTATGGTTAGGTTAGGTCGAGGTCTTAACAAAACGGGCTCATGTTTGTATGAGGTTGATGGGTCTAGGGTAGCCAAAACGGGCTCGTAAAAAGCTCTCAGATATAAAAGTTGGGCTTCAAGTGGCAAGGGTTCAGAACCAATTGGTCTCGAGCTAGCAGGCTCAAAGTTTCCCTTTATGGGGCTTATATCTAATCTCATTTCTAGACTAGCGTAGGCAACTCTCCCCCTCAATCTACTAGTATTTTCTCTTTGTCAGTTGTCTGCTCTTCCATGGCCTTTTCCCATGTGTTGTATTCGACTCCTCCCTGCCCCATTTCTCTTCCTTAGGTAGTACCCCAGCCCCCTTATTCTGGGTCTAGCCTCTTCCACTATAAAGGTTGCTTGAACAATTTCTCGGGGGGTTAAGTGTTCAGGGTTTACCAAATTTTAAGAGAAGAAAGGAAGGGGGGGAGTTGGCAACTGACATAGAAGGTGGCTTGAATTTGATAAATGAGGTTGTGAATTTGATAAACGAGGTTGTGAATTTAAGGCTGGATGGACTATTGCATCTTCCTCTGTTATATCCTTTATGAAATTCCTAGAAGACATACTGATTGTTTAGCTAAGAGAGATTGTTTAGGTCATTAGAATCTTCATAAATATTTAGTCTATAGTCTTGTTTCATGTTCGAAGCTCTATAGGCTTTTGTAAAATGAGTGTGCATAGGGATATTTTCATCCAAGCAAGGCTCTGAGGGGCCTTTAATAACATTGCCATTTTTTAAAATTGCGGACATGGTTATGTCGCGGACTAGTAGTGTTAGCCCTATGGTTAGATAACCTAGGCTTACATCTTGTGTTTGATGAAAATTATACATTGATTACGTTCTAATGTGTGCTTTGAGTGGATTATTAGTAGGTATATACATACACACTCATGAAGACACATTTGAGAAGTTGGATACATGGATTAAAGCTGGATACATGGATTAAAGCCAAAGAAGCTTAAAGCTATATGGAAATGCTATGGAAGCTTCATCAAGTCTAATGTCAAAAGCAACAAAGAATGCATAGGTTAAGTTACTAGGAATTATGGTTGATCTTTAATTTTATGTAACTAGTCTTGGTTTGATGCTTGGATTGATGACTAGGACCTAAAATGAACCTAGGACACCTTGTGCATTGCATGTGAATTCATAACCTTTCATATAATTGTGGTTCTTGAAAATGAGTGAACCTTGGAGCTCACTCAGATTTTCTCAAAAGTGTTTTTGGTGTTATATCTTGGTAAAACTTTTCATTAGCTTTCTAAAGCAAAAAAGGGCACATCAAATTGCTTTTTCTAGAGAAAGTTATGCCCAAATAAGAAATAGGGTTTCTTGAGACAATTGAGAAATGAGAATGCAGTCAACTACATTCCCAATGCAGTCGACTTTATTAACCGTTGGGTGACAATTAACGGTTAGTTTTGTCAAAAGTTATGCCAAATCTTCCCATAACGACTATATTTAATATCCACCTTATAAAATGATTTGGGGTTTCGCCATACACACTGGAAACCACATTCTAAGCTTCTATTCATTAGAGAAACATCAAGGTTCATAGATTAAAATTTTCTCTCTTCATCTTCATGATTTTACATCATGAAAGAGAGCATCTATCTAAGCAATTCTTTGATTGAGATTGAACATTCTTCAAGTTATTAATTATCTCATCTCTCTATTGTACTAGAGCTTCATTTGTACTCATTTCCTTTCAAATGGGTGTTTTTGTACACAATTGATCTTCATAAAAGGATTGTGAACAAGGCTTGGGTTTGTCAAGTCTTGGATGAGATTCGTGGATTCAAGACTTGTGCTTGGTGTGGGGATATCACTAAGTGTTGTAAGGGTTTTGATCTTGACCGGAAAGAAGATTGTTGCTAGTAGATTCTAGTGCTCTAAGAGGTGGATGTAGGCTTGAGAATAGTTTAAGCCGAACCTTTTAAATCTCTTGTCAAGTATCTCAAACTCTTTACTTATTGCTCTATAATTACTTGAGATTGTGTAATTAGCATCTTCATTGAAGTATTACTTGGTTTGATTGATATTCGTGATTGTGCTTAGTTTAAATTCTCTATTAATTTTTAAAAACCCTATTCACTCCCCCTCTAGGGTTGTTTTATTAGTTTCAAGGAGCTTTGCAAAGCTTGCTTCTAGAGGGCAGTTTCTTTTAACGTGCCTTATGCTACCTTATTGATGGCGTAGGTGAACTTTGTCAATTTTTGGCCATCCGTGCTTCTTAGCTTTAAGAAAATGCTTGCAGTGATCAGGAATTGGGGATTTAACTAGGACATGAACATGAAAAAAATCCTCAAGAACTCTTGTCTCGGGGAGCCCAAGGAAAAGCTATAACTTTTTTGTGCTAAGCTAGCAATATCCATGACTAGTGTTTGTTAAACATGGTCTTTAGAGCTTCCACAAATGTGAATCCAAAGGGGGATTCATGTAAAAAAGGTCTTCCAAACCATAGTTATCAATACCGTACCGGTACTGGCCGTACCGGCCGGTACGTACCGTTTTTGCCTTTTACAAGTACGGTATCCCTTAAATTTTGTACCGATCAAAATACCGCTCGGTACCGGCCTGTACAGGTGATACCAGCTGAAAACTGCGTACCGGCCGAGATATTATGTTTTGTACCGGTTCCTTTAAAAAATGTAAAAGTAACAAATTTTATTAAAAAATTTGTAAATTGACCATATAAAGACTAAATATAAAGACACTCTAAGTTCTATTATACTAATCAAAACCTCAGTAGCCTCTCATAAAATTCATTATAATTTGCAAAATCATTCCTGATAAGTTTTCAATAATCACTTATCTTTGAATACTTCATACCTATAAACTTTGATCATATTCTTTCATCTATATGATGTACTACTTTACACACGCCCGCTCGTGCATACACATGCACACACACAAAAACAACTTATTCTTGAACCCAAAGACATTATTATTTAACAAACTAGCTTATTTGAAAATTATGCTAAATCAAGCTCTATAAGATAAACAGTTTATTTTAGAGGAGCTGTAAGTAAAAATATATATGTATATATTGTAAATTTGCCAGTGAATAAATAATACAAATAGATATTGTTGATGAAAATCTTGAGACAGTACTTAGACGGTACCGGTACGTACCGTTTCGTGGAGAAAACGGTACGCACTCCGGTACGGCATTCATAACTATTTTCCAAACAACTCTCATTTTTATAGGCACAAACAAAGAGCAATTGTCACACCCCCCGGAAGGACAGTGCAACGCTAAACCAACTAGTTAACACAATTACCTCAAGCATAAATAGAGCTTTACTACAAAACCTCAAAAGAAACAGCGGAAGTATGCTTAAACATTACAGTCGTCCATAAGTGGAAAGACTGAACATAACATTATATTACAGACCACCTCTCTTCTATACAAGTACTACACTCCAAAATAAAAGAAGAACAACTAAAACGTTGCTCACCCAGCATAATACTCTTGAGTCTCCCCGAGGTAATCGTCTTCGTCCCTTGGCAAATACTCCGACTCTGAACCTAGAAAAAAAAGTATCGGGAATGGGTCAGCCTAATGGCTCAGTAGGGTATCCGGTGCTTTTAAGTCCAAACATGATTTGATCATATTATGTATAGTTAGTATGAACATGCAAGTCACTTGAACGGATGATACCTAAGTACTTAAGAATAATTTAACATATCGAGTAACACATGCAAGCATCTGCTCACACTTGCCTTCAAAAGAATCGAGAATATCATATCGAGCAAGGTTTGAAATCTTGTAGAACATATACGAGAATAACAAGCAAGACCTAAATATTGACTTGATCTCGTCAAGAATAACCAAACAATACAAAAAGTTCAAGGCAAATATAAGCCAAGTACGAGAATGCAAATATGCCCCTCATGCACGAGCCAACCTTCCCTGAGTGCGAGAGACTTTTCGTATCGCAATCAACTGATGTAGCGGTTCGATACAAGAAGTCCAACGTCATCACAGGCATGCCAATAATTCCTTTCAAGAAGTAGTACGCATAGCTAGTGCGTACTATCAAGACATGAATGAGAACGAGAGCCCTGGCCGGATAACTTCTAACCCCGGCAAATAACACCCTCAACTCACTTTTTTCCTCCTCCTTCGCGTGATATGCATAATCATGTACAAATATCAACATGAATGTCATCAAGTACCTCTTTCTAATGCACAAACTAATTCGGTAATCAAGCAAGAAATGATTTGTGGTTCTTCCTTAAGTACCCTACTCCTATGTATACTTATATTATTTTGTAGATATTTGAGTGTCTATTTAAGGCCTGAAATTTTCCTAGTTATTCACCATTAAGCCCAACACGAAGGAACTACTAGTTTAGGTTACCTAATCTGCCCAGTATTTCAAATGGCAGCAGGAGTAGTCTGTACTCCAAAAATCATAACAATTTAATTACAAGGCCTCCACAGTAAAACTATATATTTATGAAAACTAGACTTAAATAGCTACATCCCAGTATTTTACTTGACACGAAAATATTGTTTTAAGATCATATTAAGCCCTTAAAAAAACAAACTTCATAATCTGCCTAACAACAGTTTCACAAGATAGGTTCCAAGCCACGAATTGTAAACCATAGCAATAGTACTTGAAATCATCTGAAATTTGGTATGTATACTCTATACATGTACTAGTGTAACATATAAAATAACCAAATCCATATCTTAACTAAAAGTATACATTTCTAAGCATCAAAATTACTCTAATTCCATGACTCTACAGTTTCACAGAACAGGTTTCAAGCAACGAATTTTAAACCATAGTAATAGTGCTTGAAATAATCTGAAATTTGGTGTGTATACTCTACACATGTAGTAGTACAACATATAAAATAACCAAATCCATATCTCAACTAAAACCATACATTTCTAGGCACCAAAGTTATTTCATTTTCATGTCTGTTTTGCAGGTTTTGAAGATATCTCTCTCTTAAGACCATTACAAGCAAGTTTATAAGTATTTCACTATTCATAATACTTCTTTAACATGCTTTAAAACCTAAAAGAACAAGATAACCTGCCTTAAAGAATTTTTAGGTCAAGCCAATTGAAAATAGTTGAATCAAATCTCTCTCCTTTGTTCTTCCTTCTCTTCTTCTCTTCCTCCCTTTCTCTTTTTTCTTTTCTTTCTCCTTATTTCTCTCTTCTCCTTCTTCTTTCTTCTCTTTGTTTTATTTTGACCGAAACTTGGTCTTGCACCTCCACCTTATCTTTTGTTTCTAAGTTATCCACTTAACTTCTTTTCCATTTTTTTATTCTTTCCTTTGATTACTCACCACCAAACATAGGTGGCACACCAAAATGCTATTAATCCCACGCCCCTTCACGTGACCCCTAATAGTTAACTTAGGGTATTTTAAAATTGACCCCAAAGTTTTGCATAATTACTTTTAACCCCAAAGTTTTACATAATTACATTTTAGGCCCACAACTTAATTTTGATATTTATTTTATGTATACAAATATGATAACACTATTACATTATTTCAACCAAATTTAAATATGTTTAAACTTAATAAAATGATTAGTAACTAATTAAGATCGGGGCCTCATAGCAATGCTCATCTACCAACCAGGGCGAGTGCTCTACCATGAAGTCTCATTCTTCATTCCTGTCAAAAGCCAGCAAAAACTGTTAAGAGCTCTATTGACAATTCTAACATGTTTTCCAAGGCTTCTAAAAGAGCGGATTCGGTCTTCAAGGAGTTTAATTGAGAATTCCTTGCAATCCTGCACCACAATAATAAGGAGGTCCTACATGGAAGCCAGACAAAAGTCTCATTAGCAGGAAAAATAGGGCCTAGACCAAGCGAGATAATGAGTTTTTTTTTCTACATTTGGCCATGGTTGAACACAACATTTAATCTCTCTTCAGACGAGTCGTGATATGGAGACACGTAATTTGAAAATAGTAAAGAAACCCAAAAGTCGGAATATATGAACAATAAGAATAGAATGCAAGGCTATTTACACAACATTTTATTGTTTACACCCGATCCATATATTCTTACGACGAAGCACATAAGGCAAAAAGTAAAACGAAAAGAGTTTGTAAATGGTATACATGGTGTTTTACATAGCCTTATACAAAGAAGCCTTGGTCTTTTAATTCGTTCCAAATGGACTTCTAGTTTATATAGTTATAGTAGGGCCCGCCAAAAACAAATCAACAATTATAATTTTTTATACCTCAATAAGTTACCAAACATATGAAAAATGTTGTGGAGTGGCTACAAATACTCATGCTTGGGGCATTATTTATCATTGTATATGGTGCACAATTGGTTATACAAGGAGTGCTCTTAGTTAAGAGTACTAGTTGAGAGAAGTCATGAGATAAGCATAAAGTCGGACGTGTCATGTTTGACTCACTCTAGATACATTTTTAATATTAGAGGATAATATCAGTTATATTCCTCAGTTTAGGGGTAAATTACAGCCAATGACACATGTTTCCGTTTATATCAGTTATGTCCGTTGACCAGACGGAATATGAATGGTGTTAAAATTTGGGATGAAAAGTTGTGATTGCCCTTCAGACTAAAATGAGAGGAAAATATGAAGGGGCACTGATCCCCACAACGGCCACCCAACTTCTATCTTCCCCGTGCTCTGTCTGTCTTCCTCACTTCTCACGCCTCGACTTCACTCACCCAAAAAAACACTACTTCCTCCGTTGCAACATAGATGACACTTGCATGATTGGAGTTGATTCTAACAAAAAGGTAAGTAACTCCTACGATCATCTTCTTACTGATTCCCAACTGCTTCATATCACTGTAGGTTTTTGTAGTTTTTGCTCTATTTTGAAAAAATATGGTTGGAAGTAAAATATGTTTTAGGGACTCAGTAAACAAATGTAAGGGGTATTGTATTTCCTATAATTCTTTTTCTGTCATTCGTTTTTGTCTTTGTAAGAAATTTGGGGTTTTGTTTTCAGACTTAAATATAGTGTCGATCAATTCGTAAAATCAAGTTTTGGAGACCTCGTCACGTATATAGTGTAGGCCTTTATGGGTTCTGTGAATTATTTTCCACTTTCGCATATGCAACCTTGCAAGAAATTGAATTTTGGGCATTTTTGAATTACGTTCAAAACCTGAGTTCTCTGTGTTGTTTGTATTTGAAATGGTAGTGAAGTAATTTTTTGTTATTTTCCGTACTTAGGTTCCAAATGGCCCCTGTAATTCACTATCTGCTAGTCCACTATAAAAATGCAGAATACTACATTGGCAATGTTGATCCTATGAGGTACTCTTATTATGACTTGCTCAAAGATGTGTGTGACTTAGCTTTGCATGATGATCCTTGTAATGTCGATATGTTACTTGGTTTGAAGATAAAAGTACCTGGACAAAATAGCTTTTATCAGCTTGTTGATGATCATGATGTTATTAGCATGTATAAGGTATATGAGACAGAGGATGTCATTGACGTGTATGTGACTGGGGTTGAGGCAGTACCTCAAATGGTTGTTAATCCATCTACTGTTGATCCCCCTATTGTTAATCTTCCTATTGATGATCTGCCAAATATAGAAACCCCTAATGTTGAGTTTGAGGAATCAATTTCTATTGATGAAGAGTATAATGAAGAAGAGCCAGTGAGGAGTGACCCTGATGTGTCTGATGACATGCCTGATTATAAGAGCAGTGATGATTGTGAACTACAGTTTTCAACTGAGTCTAGTATAGAGGGTGAAGTTAATGTAGTTAGAGGAAAGACTTTTGTTAGACAGGCTGGGCAACCAATTGTGCTTGAGCAGGGAATGTTGTTTGAGAATGTCACATAATTTAGGTGGGCTCTGAAAGACTTTGTAATTCAAGAGGGCTTTACTTTAGTGAGAGATAAAAGTGACAAGATTAGGGTCACTGCACATTGTGCTGCTGAGGGTTGCAATTGGAGGATTCATGCCTCTATATGTACTGATGATGTAACTTTTAGGATTAGGAACCTTAACCCTGACCATGCATGTGTAAGATCAGAGAGGCAGTCAGAGGCTACCTCCCCTTGGATAGCCAAAAAGTTGGTGGATGTTCTTAGAGCTAATCAATACATGAAATTCCCTGGCATGATTGCAGAGCTAAGGAAATTTGGTGTCACACCAAGTAAAATGCAACTTTATAGGGCTAGGCAGATAGCAAGGGATGAGATTGATGGTGGTCATGCTGAGTCTTATAACCTACTGCCAAAATATAAAGATATGGTAAGAAGAACTAATCCTGTTGCAGTGATAGGCATAGAGTATGAGAGACATAACCTGACAGGTAGTCCATTGTTCAAGAGGGTATTTGTGACATTTCCTGCTATGATAAATGATTTTATGAAGGGGTGTAGACCATGGATTGGATTTGATGGCTGTCACTTAAAGGGTACCTATGGTGGTGTGTTGTTATCTGCTGTAGCCTTTGATGGAAACAATGGTTTGTTTCCTGTTGCATTTGCTGTAGTAGAAGGTGAAACAAAGGAAAGTTGGGTTTTCTTCTTTGAACATCTTAAAAATCAGATTGGAGAAGGTAAAGAAGGTCAGCCATGGACCTTTATGTGTGATAGGCAGAAGGGTCTTGGAGAGGCAATCACAATGGTGTTTCCTGATGTGTATAATAGGCACCGTGCAAGGCATGTTTATGCTAATTTTAGGCAACAGTTTCCAGGACTTAGCTTGAAGATCAATTTTTGGAGGGCTGCTAGGGCATACAGTGGTCCTAATATCAGGTATGCCATGCAAATAATCAAAGATGTCAATGCAGGAGCACATGAGTGGCTATCCAGACTACCTATTTCTACATGGACAAGATTTGGTTTTGACCCTATGGTGAAGTGTGAAAGCATAACAAATAACATAAGTGAGTGTTTTAACAGTTGGGTGGGGGATCTTAGATGCATGCCTGTTATAACCTTGATTGAGCAACTTAGGGTGAAGTTAATGATAAGATTTCATAAAAAGCATGATGAAGGGAGTGATTGGGATAAGGATGTGGCACCAAAAGTTATATCCAAATTAAATGTCATGAAGGAAGCAAGTAGGAAGTGTAGTGTTCTGGTTGGTGGTGAGTTTGAGTTTCAGGTAGAGGAATACAATTTGCACTACTGTGTGAATCTTCAGAAAAGAACGTGACTGTAGGGTTTGGGATGTTAGTGGGATACCTTGTAGACATGTTATGGCTTGCATCACATTTAAGAGGGGAAGACTTGAGGACTATGTGGATGATTACTTTAAGAAGAATATGTATATTCAAGCCTATGGTCAAATGATTCACCCTGTACCAGATAGTGCATTTTGGCCTCCACTAGATGTGCAGCCTTCTGTTGTCTTGCCACCACCACTAAGAAGACTCCCTGGAAGACCAAGGAAAAATAAGAGAAGGGATGCAGATGAAGCACTTAGTCAGAGTAGGTCAGCAAGGGGAAGGCGTACAACATGCAATGATTATGGACACAATAAGAGGACCTGCCAGAGGGCTCCAGTGAGGGGAAGAAGTAGAGGAAATGTAAGTAATTTCCTTTTTTTTCTCTTACTTTCTGACTCTAATTACTTTGGATTGTATATTTTTTATAGGCTGGTGGTGGAATGAGTCATGTTGTTGGTGAAAAGGCTACTGTTGATGGAGTTAGTGAACGTGCATGGGCAACTGTTGGTGAAGGGGCTACTGTTGAGGGTGTTGGAGAAGGGGCTACTGTTGGTGGTGACGGTGTTCATGGTGAAGGTGCAGCTTCAAGGGGCAGAGGCAGGGCGCTTACCAGAGGCAGGGGACTTACCAGAGGCAGAGGCAGATCACCTGCGAGGAGTAGAGGCAGAGGGGCTACTGCGGTTAGTGAAGGGGCCAGTGGCGATGGTGTTCATGGGGCAGGGTCAGTTAATGATGGTGCAACTTCAGGGGGCAGAGGCAGAGCACCTGTCAGGGGTCGGGGCAGAGGGGCTACTGTTGGTGAAGGGGCTGGTGGTGATGGTGCTCATGGGGCAGGGTCTGCAAATGATGGTGCAGCTTCAAGGGGCAGAGGCAGGGGACTTGCCAGAGGCAGAAGAAGAGCCCCTGCCAGGGGTAGAGGCAGAGGGGATAGTGTTGCTGGTGAAGGGGCTGGCGGTGATGATGTTCATGGGGCAGGGTCTGTTAATGATGTTGCTAGTTCAAGGGGAAAAGGAAGAGGCTTCTGAGTCAGAGGCAGAGGCACATGCACTCTAAATGTAAGTGTTTTATTGTAAGTGTGTGACTGTAAGTGCATAAATATATATTTTTTATTTTATTGTCATCTAATTTTTATTTAATGTTCATACACTGCTGGCACAAGTGGAGTGACTACTCGTTCTTCTTTACGGGTTACATTGGGACTAAATGCTATGCATGTGGATACAAATGCAAAGAAGGCAACTGGTAGAGGGACTCAGTTTTGGGTTATAAGTTAGGTGATGGTAATATTTTGACAGAAACATGCGTATTAAGGCAAGCTTTTGTATGTATATTAAGAACTTATAGTATGTATGGGTTAATAGACATTCGGGTTGTAAATTAAGTAATGACAATGACAATTGTATTAAGGCAAGCTTTTGTATGTATATTAAGAACTTATAGTATGTATGGGTTGATGGACCTTAGGGTTGTAAGTTAAGTAACGACAATGACAATTGTATTAAGGCAAGTTTTTGTATGTAAAAACAGCTGTTATGTCTTAGTGATAAGAATGACTTTGTGTATTCAATTTTAGATTTATCATGTATTTGTTGTGATGGTGAATTAATTCAACTGGTATGTAAAACATACTTACGAAGTATGAAGCAATGACAACAATGTAGCATATATTGGCAAGGTGATATAAACTTACTTAAAAACTGATACAACCTTACATAATTGATATAGGGGATACATCACTTATATCCCTCAACCTTCATATAAACCATCAAATACATCATAGAGTTCTTACATGACTATTTAAGTACAACAATAATTATAGACATTATACACATAAAAAACACCCTAGAACAAGACATTGTTGCAATCTGTAGCTGCTTTTAAGGTGCACAATCATCTGCTTCATAGCCCTTCCACTCTCCCTTAATGCAATTACCTCACGTTGTATATCCAGATTAACATGCCGTCGAATTTCATGCTGGGGAGCACATATTGCAGGACTCACAGGAAAGTTGGTTGGATGACACCAAGTCCACATTTTACATTTCTTCTACGGACATACATAATACAGCTTGTAGCGATTTTCCTCTGATTCTGAGACCTTTATAGCTGCTCTCAATCAACAGTCACAGTATTTGTTCTCCTAATTCAACTCCGAAGCATTATAATACTGCTTGTTTTGGGCCGTGCTCGAGGAAGACATTGAATTGAATTGTGCCTCTGAAATTTGAAAAAAAAACCTTGTTCAACATAAAAGTTCATTGTGGCATTTCATCAAACACATAGCATACATACATTCAAATGCTCCTATTAACTCCCTGTTTACCCAACTAAACCCCTCTATCATTCCACAATCACCCATTTCACAAATACAAAAGCAAAAATTAACCCTCAAATCACTCACTCACGGTTTCAGTTTAGGGTTAGTTTTTGTAACTATTAATCCTAAAATCAAACCCCCAAATTAAGCCCTAGAAATTTAACTTAACCCAGTTACGAAATTCAACACTTACAAACTCTTTGCAGCACCCGTGCGTACGTCTTTACCCAGCATCCTATGCCATTGCCATTGCCCTCATAAACTCTTTGCGGCACCATTGCGTGCGTCTTCACCCAGCTGCCTATGCCATTGCCGTTGCCCTCCTACGTCTCTCCGCCTTTATTGCCCTTTATTTTGTCTCTCCAAAAAAAACACAATATGTCCCCTTTAAAGAAGCAACAAAAAAGAACGAAAGAAGAGAGAATGGCACTCAAATCTACAGGTCATAAGGGTAGTAATGCTATTTTTTAAATACAGTATTGCCACATCAGCAAAAACGTTTGTCAGGGCAACAGAACCCTAACGGTTGGCATATTTGATACATTATTATAACATTTAATGATAAAACTGAAAATTTTTCAAATCTATGTCTTTGACTGTAATTTACCCCTAAACTGAGAGTATAACTGATATTATCCCTAATATTAGTTGTTGACAAGTGGCAAAATAAAATATACAAAAATTCAGGGATAAATTGGCATACAAATTGGCATTACCAATCTGATAAGATTTTGTGACCCCTGAGCACTATAAAAAGGGAGTCTTGACCTTCATTTTTAGGGATTTAGAAGCTTATTCTCTTTAGAGCTTGCATATCATATATATGTGAAGTGATATTCTTACTCTTTCGAGAAATCAAGCCATTCAAATTCACTTTAAAAAGTATCTTGTATTCCTTGTGTTACTGATCATCCGGAAAACATCCTCGAGTCTTTAAGAGAAGCTGCTTTTAGAGGTAACTTATAATAGTATTCTAACTCAGTAATCATATACACACACACACACACACACACACACACACACACTACTTATAATGAGAAGTCTTTTTTTGGTGTCATACCCTTTTGGTGTTACACTAAGAGTGACTCTGGTGTTGACAAGTGTCTATTTTGAGGACAAAAAGTAAAGTACTCATTTTCCACTCACCATATCTGCAGTTACCTAAAAACTCTCCCACTCCCTTAAATCACATAATTTCATGTTCCTGCATCTCCGTCTCCATTGAGAAACTCCCACCTGTAGAAACTACATTACATGAATTTTTTTTTCATGATCTGCATTTCTTTTTCATTTCAGTGGTAAGGTCTTTTTGGCTTTGCATGTGTCTTGCATTCCTTTATTTTTTCGCCCCTTCTCAATTCAGCTCTTTCTATTTCCTCTGGAGTAACCATTTTGCAGACGACAATGCCCAACTTCTAACTTTCATCCGCTCTAATTCTCAAGCAGATTTATAGGTATTTTTCTTTTCCAATTCATATCCATCTATCTACTTTGCAGGTGTGATTTGTCGGCCACCAATCGGCCGACATTGTTGTTGGATTGGTTGCTGGGTAGTTGGGTTGCGGTGACTATGGTGGGTGACTCTTGGTGGCAGTGATATGGCCTGATTTTTGATCGGCAGGCGTTGGTGGGGTTGTCGGCAGCAGTGATGTCGCCTAATCTCCGAGATTGGCAAGCATTAGTGGTGCGGGATTAATTGTCGGTGACAGTGATGTGGCCCAATTTTTGAGATCGGGCGGCACTGGTAACAGTGATGTGGCCCGGATAGACAGCGCTGGTGGTGTGGTATTGGTTGTCGGGTATGGTGGGTTGCGACGACGGATAGTGGGTGGTTGTTGGCAGCAGTGTGCTACTCGTTGGTTGTCCATGGGTTGAAGATCGGTCGCCATTAGCGGGCGGCGGTGGGTTAAAGATCCGTCGGCGTTGGTGTTGACCAACCAATCGAAGGAACTATCTGTCATATTTCAAGATCGGTGGGCGTTAGTGGTGGTTGGGTATGGTGGTTGCGACCATGAGCGTTTGGTGGTCGTTGGAAGTCTTTGGTGGCCGGGTAAGGTGAGTTTGTGGCAACGGGCGGTTGATGGCTACTTACAATAGCCAAAGAGTTTGGCCAGCGCCAATAATGAAATGGAGTTTTTGGGCTGGGTGGTCGGTGCCCATTGGTTTGTGGTGGGTCATGGTGGTTTGATTAGTTGTCTTTGTGGTAGGCAATGGCCGGCGGTGGTCGGCAATGGTAGCCGCGGTGGTGGGTAGTTTGGCAGGGGAGGGTGTTGGCTCTGGTGGTCCAGGTGGTGGCCAGTGCGTGGCAATCCAAATGGGAGCAACTTTAGTACATATGAGTTGTACAATTTGTATTACAGATTGTAATATTTAAACTCTTCAATTTATTATTTGAAATGAAAATTTGGAATGAAATTTATGGATGTTATTTGTTCTTTCCGGTTTATATAGTTTATAATTAAAAAAAATCAAATTAAAAGTTATCATTTAGAGATCGATAGATATGTAGTAGCAGAATCAAAGAACACCATAATATATAATAGCGCCTTTGGTGGCAGGCAATGGCCGGCGGTGGCCGGCAATGGTAGCCGCGATGGTGGCTAGTTTGGCAGGGGAGGGTGTTGGCTCCGGTGGTCCAGGTGGTGGCCAGTGCGTGGCAATCCAAATGGGAGCAGCTTCAATACATATGAGTTGTACAATTTGTATTACAGATTGTAATATTTAAACTCTTCTATTTATTATTTGAAATGCAATTTTGGAATGAAATTTATGCATGTTATTTGTTCTTTCCGGTTTATATAGTTTATAATTAAAAAAAATCAAATTTAAAGTTATAATTTAGAGATCGATAGATATATAGTAGCCGAATCAAAGAACATCATAATATATAATAGCGTCTTCGGCCTGCTGGGTTGTCGTGACGGTGAAGGACAGTAGTTACTGGAGATGTGTGTGTGGTGGGTGTGTTTTCATGTGTCTGCTTGGGGGGAGGGGGGGTGTTTGTTAGTTGTGTAATGGCATTTGGAAATTTTAAAAATTTTAAATTAGTGGAGTTTAATGATGATTAGGAATTTGTCATTTATATTTAATGATAGAAACATGGTCACAATGATAAGGAATAATAGTATAATACGATAACAAAATTGCACACGCACCCCGTGTGCACGGTACGTATATATATATATATATATATATATATATATATATATATATATACATATATATATATATATATATATATATATATATAGATATATATATATATATATATATATATATATATATATATATATATATATATGTATATACATATATATGTATATATATATATATATACATACATATATATAGATACGTATATATACATATATATATGATATATATACATATATATATGTATACTTATATATATATATATATGTCATATATATATATACTGTATATATATATATACATATAGTATATATACATATATATATATATGCCATATACATATATATATATACATATATATATATACATATATATATGTATATATACATATATATATATATATACATATATATATGTATATATACATATATATATATATGACATATATATATATGTATGTATGTATATATATGTATATATATACAGTGTATATATACATATATATGTACATATGTATATATATATAGTATATATATATATATAGATATTACATATATATATATATATATGTACATATATATATATATGATATCCATATATATATATATGTACATATATATATAGTAACACTATGTACATATATACATATATATATATATATGTATATATGTACAAAAGTATATATATGTGGATATATATATAAAGTATAATATTTATTTTGACAAAAAAGTATATATCTATGGTGATTTCTAGAAATTTGTCACTGATCCACTTGATGGTTCTAGAAATTAATTTGTAACGCGAAACTATTCATTGGACGGTTTTTTGATTTTTTTGAGGTTCCTCTTCGACACATGTATCCTATTTAAATTCGAATTTTTTGAGATATGTTTGTTGTATTTTGGCATGGTGAATTTGTCTGTTTATCTTAGTAATTTTAATTTGTTATGTTCAATAAATATATAATTAGCAAAATGGGAGACACTTTTGAGATTATGTATATGGTATCCTAAATCGGTCTATTCGTCAAGATAATTTTGAGATAATATTTTCAGTTGAAAATGTCATTTGATTGTTAAGCGTAGTCTATTTCTACATAGGTCTTGTTTCACAATGTCTGATTTCGTGTCGAGCTCCAACACCCCCGTAGATGCTAGTGATCCGTATCTAGGACGAACCTTTCAAACATTGGAAGAAGCTGGAGAATGTTTTCGAGCGTATTCATTGAGGGTTGGTTTTGGCATTAGAATAAAAACTACAAGAACAAGCAGCGTATCGAAAAGGATATGCTCTCGCTTATACGAGTGTCATAGGGGCAGAAACCCAGTGCAAAATGAGACACGCGTAGGCAACGATGACAGTGATGATGACGAAATAGGGTATGCGCGGAGAAGACGGGACTGCTTTGCGCGCACGAATTGCCAGGTCAAGATGTTCGTAAGCTATAAAGCCAAACAAGATCATTGGCTTATTACCAGCCTGGAACTGGCACACAATCACCCGTTAGTAACCCCTTCTAAGGTGAGTCAGATGCATCAACACAAGAAGATGGGTAAGGTCGCGAGGAGCCTAATTCACACAATGAGCGATGCGCGGCTAGGACCTACCGACATGATTAATGTTCTTGCTGAACAGGCTGGGGGAATTCAAAATTTAAACTTTAACACGACAGACGTTCGTAACGCGGTCCGAACCCATAGACGAGCCGCGTATGACCTCAATGATGCGCAATCGACAATGAGCCTATTGAAACGGATGCAGATGGAGGACCCGCAGTTTACCTTCGACTATAAACTTGACGACGAGCATCGAGTTAGCACAATTTTTTGGGTCGACGGTCGTTCGAGGCTAGCTTATAAGCATTTTGGGGATGTCGTGACTTTCGACACCACATACCGTACCAACAAGTACTCGATGCCGTTCGCTCCTTTCACGGGCGTCAATCATCATTATCACTCCATCCTGTTCGGGTTCGCCTTGTTAAGGGACGAGAGCGAGAGTTCTTTTGAATGGTTGTTTAGGGTGTGGCTGGAAGCAATGAACTTCAAAGCACC